>NW_026465689.1:0-14798 GCF_026875155.1 Cherax quadricarinatus
CGGAAATTGACACCAAATCCAGTCATTCCTGGAGTGGAGCACAGTCGATGGCCTCCACTCCAAACCAACAGATACAGATACTAATGACGGAAAAAAAATCCCCCCCCAGTACCAACAATACCACCAGTCCGATAACATTCTTCTTTGCAAATATACAGGGTCTAAAGCCAGCAACAAACAACAAAATACCTTTCATCCGTGGACTGCTTGCAGAGGCAAAGGCAATGTTCGCGGCCTTTCACTGAGACCCACATAAAGGATCACTTGGACAACGAAATATGGATCCCAGGTTACAACCTATACAGATGTGACAGAGTGAACAGGCAAAAGGGGGGGGGTTGGCCTGTACATTGCAGAGTCACTTGTTTGCACAGAACTGCTAAATGCCTCAAATGATGTAGTGGAAGTTTTAGCAGTAAAGGTCGAGAACCAAACCTAGTCCATTGTGGTATAGTCTACAAGCCTCCGGATGCAACATCCCAGCAATTCCGGGAAAACAGCTGTTAAAAATTGACCACTGTCTGGAAAATCTTCCAGCTCCTGCACCCAACATCTTGCTCCTGGGGGATTTCAACTTAAGGCACCTAAAATGGAGGAATATAGCAAATAATATTGTTGCAGTAATAACACCAGGAGGCAGCTCTGATGAAAACTCACACTCACACAAGCTTTTAAATCTCTGCACAAAATTCAATTTAAACCAGCAAATAATAGAGCCTACTAGACTGGAGAATTCACTAGACCTCATCTTCACTAACAATGATGATTTGATAAGAAATGTCACCATATAAAAAACAATATACTCAGATCACAACATAATTGAGGTTCAGTCATGTATGCGTGGAGCCCCAGACCGACATAATGAGACTAGTCACGAGGGAGCATTCACCAAATTCAACTTCAATAACAAAAACATAAAGTGGGAAAAAGTAAACCAAGTCCTAACCGATATAAGCTGGGAAGATATACTAAGCAACACAGACCCCAACTTATGCCTAGAACAGATTAACTTGGTGGCACTCGATGTATGCACAAGGCTTATTCCTATAAGAAAAAGGAGGAGTAGATGTAAAATAGAAAGAGACAGGCGCTCCCTTTACAGGCGACGAGAAAGAATAACAGAGCGGCTAAAGAGGTCAATATATCTGAAATGCGTAGGGAGACACTGGTCAGAGAAATAGCAAGCATCGAACTCAAGCTAAAGGAATCTTATAGGAGTCAGGAATCGCGGGAAGAACTAAAAGCCATAAATGAAATCGAAAGAAACCCAGAGCATTTCTTCTCCTATGCCAAATCAAAGTCGAGAACAACGTCCAGTATTGGGCCCCTACTTAAACAAGATGGGTCCTACACAGATGACAGCAAGGAAATGAGTGAGCTACTCAAGTCCCAATATGACTCAGTTTTTAGCAAGCCGCTAACCAGACTGAGAGTCGAAGATCAAAATGAATTTTTTATGAGAGAGCCACAAAATTTGGTTAACACAAGCCTATCCGATGTTATCCTGACGCCAAATGACTTCGAACAGGCGATAAATGACATGCCCATGCACTCTGCCCCAGGGCCAGACTCATGGAACTCCGTGTTCATCAAGAACTGCAAGAAGCCCCTATTCACGAGCCTTTTTCCATCCTATGGGGGGGAAGCATGGACAGGGGGGTTCGTCCCACAGTTACTAAAAACAACAGACATAGCCCCAACTCCACAAAGGGGGCAGTAAAAAAAAAAAAAAAAGCAACAGCAAAGAACTACAGACCGATAGCACTAACATCCCATATCATTAAAAATCTTTGAAAGGGTCCTAGAGCAAGTTCAACCACCCCCTATCTAGAAACCCTATCAGTACAAACCCAGGGCCCAACATGGGTTTTGAAACAGGTCGCTCCTGTCTGTCTCAACTATTGGATCACTACGACAAGGTCTAAATGCACTAGAAGATAAAAAGAATGCAGATGTTAATATATGCAGACTTTGCAAAAAGCTTCGACATTGTGAACATGGCCGTAATAGCGCACAAAATGCGTCGCTAAGTGTGAATTAACAGGAAAAGTCGGTCGATGGATCCATAAATTTCCCTCACTAACAGAACACAGAGAGTGTCGTCACAAACTGAGTAAAGTTCGAGGCAAGATACGGTGATAAGCTCCTGTTCCACAAAGGGGCACATTACTCGCCTCACCATCTTGTTTCTCATCCTAATAATGCCGACATAGACAAGGATGTCAGCCACAGCACCGTGTCTTCCTTTGCAGATGACACCGATTCTGCTTGACAGTTTGGTCTTCCATTTGACAGACACTGCAAGGCATCCAGGCAGACATCAAACCGATTCTTTCAGTGGGCTGCAGAAAACAATATGAAAGTTCAACGATGAGAAATAACCTGCGTCAATTACTCAGATATGGGTAAACCGAGGAATTTAAATCTTCTTAGTGTACAAAACAAAATTCTGGCCACAAAATAGAGCGAAAACACCAACGTCAAACGGACTGGGTGTGATCATGTCGGTAGGATCTCACTTCACAAGGGACCATACAATTGTATCAAATCGCAATGTGCTAGAAAAAGGAGGGATGGATAATGAGAACCTCAAAACTAGGGAGGCAAAGCCCATGATGACACTCTTCAGGTCACTTGGTCTACTCTAGGCTGGAATATTGACTGCACACTTAACAGCACCTTTCAAAGGCAGGTGGAAATTGGGCTGACCTAGAAAAATGTACAGAGACCTTCACGGCGCGCATAAGAACGGAGATAAAACACCACAATTTACTGGGAGCGCTTGAGGTTCCTAAAAACGGTATACCTGGAATGCAGGGGCGGGAGAGATACATGATTATATACAACTGGAAAATCCTATAGGGATAGTACCGAACTTGCACAAGAAAAATCACCCTACGAAAGCAAAAGATTTTGGCAGACGATCCCACCCCCCCAAATGAAAAGCGGGGGTTGTACTGCACGTTAAGAACCATAAAATAAGTGTCAGGGCCCGAGACTTTCAACTGCCTCCCAGCATAAAAAGGGGGTTTTCCCAAACAGCCCCCTGGCAGTCTTCAACTGGCACGGAAAGCACCTAAAGTGGGTTTCCTGCCCACCCGGGGTGTGGCTCGTACTTGGTTTTGCGTGCACCACAGCAACCCGGTTTTTTGATAGGCCGATCCACCAGGGGGCCGGGTTCCAGACCGGGGGCCGCGGGGGCGTTACCCCCGGAATCTCTCTGGGGGTCATCTGCTGAGGACGGGGTTAACCCTCCAAGAAGATTAAACAAAGTTTTCCATGGGAACGGTAAAAGTAGATGTTCAATGAGGACAAATTCCAACACTCGTTAAAAAAACTGGGGGAGTTTAAAAACAAACAGAGTATACTACTGACCCGGGCCCTAAAATAGAGCGGAAAAATAATGAAAGGGGGACCGGGGGAGTAGAATTCTGAGGATTCACTTTCAAGGATCAAAAACAGTCCACGATCGCACGGAAAAGAAAATGATGGGGAATGGAAATGGAACTTTCAAAACGAGAGATGCCAACCCCATGAAAATTCTTTCAAATCATTGTTCCTTAGGCGGAATACTGTGACTTAACACTCCATAAAAAGCGGTAAAATCGAGTTAGGATGTACAGAGACCCTTTACTGACAAAAGTTCTGTCAAGCACCTTAATTTACTGGGAACGTTGGAAGACTCGACTTGTCTCGTTGGAACGCAGGGGGGGAGAGTTTTAATCATAATCTACATTTGGGAAAAAATTGGGAAGGAATGGCCCCAAAAACTGCACACAGAAATCACCCCCACAAAAAAAAAAAAAAAAGGCGGAGGCATGCAAAACCCCCAAAAAAATGGGGGCGCCATTGGTACATAAGAAAAAACCCCCAATAAGTGCCCGGGGGCCCAAAAAACTGTTCAACAGCCTCCCATCAAGCTTTGGGGGAATTCCCAAAAAACCCCCTGGCGCCTTCAAGAGAGGGGGGACAGATCCTAAAGTATGCCGGATCAGCCCGGGGTTTGGGCCCTACGTCGGACTGGTGCGGCAGCGTAAAAAGCCCTTTTATCGGCCCTGATCCATCGGGGCCTGGGCATGGGCCGGGGCCGCGGGGCGTTGATCCCCGGAATAACCTCCAGGTAACCCCCGGGAGGGGAAACTCCCGGTCCCGAAAATTCTCATGAATGTTACAGTGTTTGCAGTCAACTAAACGCCTAAAATTACCTCTCCAATCTAACACCTAAACATGCTTTTAAAATCTGAGACCACTCCATTTAAAAACATTTTTTACCTCCCCCCTTTCCCCTCTTTAACAAATCTTTGTAAAACCCCCTATCTTCCTTCGTTTAAAAAAGGTTTATACCACAATTTTTGGGTCTTCCTCTTTATTCCCCCTTTTTAAAATGATAAAAATTCCTCCACACCCCCCACGATTTTTTAAATTTTTAACTTGCTAATACTTATTTAAAAATTCCCACTACAGTAATCTCAACCATGACATCATGACCTCGAGCCTCCCCCCTTTAATTTCAAAATACTTATTCCTCGCACCAGTATAAGTTTTGATACCAATGTTTACCACAGATGCCTCAGTACTCTACCTCCCTTTCAACAAAAAACCTGCAAAAGGAGAGAGCTTACAAGGGACGCTTCGGTCCCCTTGGACCTTTTTCAAAATCAGGCTGACAAAAAAAGAATGAGATCCCAGGTTTTAGGGGTGGGAAAAGGAGGGAAAAAGAGATGTAGTGGTAGAAGAAATATTTGTGTGAATGTAGAAAAAGTAAGTTTTAGTGGCAAAAGATAAAAAAATGTGATGAAGGGGGAAAGGGGAGACAAAACTAAAGTTTTGGCCCCTTCCTCCTCCCCCCCTTCCAGTTTTTTTTTTTTTCCTGTTATTATCATATTTTGCTCTTTTTACTTTTCCTACCTTTTTTTTTTTACTTCGAAATTCCCTCAAACAATCACTGAAACAACTATCAGAATCTTTCATAAAGATGTCATCAACACGGGAAACATTTTGGACAACCTTTTCATCGTATCAGTGTAGACATTTTCTTTTTATAATTTTCTTTATTATATGTGTAAATGATTTTTGTACAAGTAAAATTTTACTTGTAGTATAAACATATTGTTTTAGTTATGCAAGGATGCAGTAGAAATATTTTATGGTTGTTTATTTAATCATTGGGCCATGCCTCCCCCCGACGCCATTTAATTACTTAAAGCGGAAAACCAATTTAATTTTAATGGGGGCCCTGAGGACAACCCTCAGTGCTGATGTTTGTTACACTTTTAAAATGAAAAACTGTTTTATAATAAAAAACTCAAATTTTTTACTAAAGATTTGGTGGCCCTGTGGGTTAGAGTCATGTGTTTTTCGCTCTCTATGAGGACGGCCAAAACACATCGGTTAAATCTTTGGCTAGCGCAGTGTTGTCATGAACAAATAAAACTCTTTCGTAGTTACAAATGGGTTACAATGGGTGTTTTTTTTTCACCGTGGTAAAATGTACAAGTCTATGTGTACATGCAAGTAGTCATGGCTGCCCCCTTAGCAGTGTATATATAGGGGTGTGTCGTGATGTGGGGGTTTGCAAGAGCTAGTGGCTATAGTAGATGGCACAGAGCATTGGGGTAAGTGATTGCCCTGGGGGGGAGGGGTTCCTACTCCCTCATCATCTCTTCCATCCCCCCCTTTCCCCCACCGCCCCCCACAAGGACGGAGCCCTCTTCCCCCCCTACCACCCCCATGAACCACATGTGGTATGTGCCATGCCCCCTTTTTCCCCCTTCAGCTTGGGTTTTACCACATAGTCTGAGGTATGGAATGATGAAGCCAGCCCGCCCCAAAGCCAGGGAAACAAAGACCCAACTGAAAGAAGAGGAATGCAGGTGTGTGGGATTTTGGAACGCAAAAAAGGAGGGCCCATTTGTGCACCAATGGGTGTGCAGGGTACTATGCCCCCAGCAAGAAACAGCCCCGCCCCCTAGGGAGTGACAATTCCAAAGGCAACCTCGCACTTTCGTAAACCTTCTGTTGGCATTCAAATCCACTGCTAGCTAACCCACCCACATTTATTTATTATTTTTTTTTTTTTTTCCAATTTTTGCACACATACAGGGTACAAAAAATACAGATAAGGCATATGCCAAAGCCCCTTATCAGCATAGCATTACGGGTGGCTTAAAATTAACTTAAGATTAACTAAGCAATATTTTTTTATTTTTATAATCAAAAGAAGCGCTAAGCCAAAAGGACATACGCGCTGTACAAGCAAAGAGAAATCGGTAAAACATTAATTAAAAGATAACTAAAACAAATGAGTATTTCAAAGACGGTCATTGGTTGCATTCAGTTAGTATGATTCTGTTGGTAGTGTTTTAAAAAATAAAAAGTTTAATTGGGTTTTTGGGTTTTAAAATTTTTGTGATTTAATTTTGAGAAAACATTTAAGATATACAATTTATAAAAGTTCAGGTTTCAGTATTTATTTGGTTTGGGTGATAAGTAATCTTGAGAAAAGACTTAATTTTAAACAGGTTGTGTTTCTTTTTTATTTTCAGGGAATGAAATTCCAGATTTTAGGGCCTTTTATGTGCATTGAGTTTTGCATTATTGTGAGGATGGCACGAGGAACCATCAAAGAGTGTTCTGTGCCTTGTGTTATGGTCTCATGTGTTCTGTTGAGGTTGGCAAGGAGAGATGTTTGGAGGGGGAGGGTTAAGTTATCAGAGTTGAGTGTTCTATGTATGTAATAGGTGCAGTAATAAGTATGGTTGTTTTGTATGGTGAGTAGGTTTAGTGTATTGAATATTGGTGGAGTGTGCGATGCCCTGTAGTGAGGAATTTGTTATCATTCTAACTGCACGGCCTTTTGATTGGGTAATTAGTGGTCTGAGATGGTTAATTGTTGTTGAGCCCATGCACAAAATTCCATAGATGAGATAGGGGTAAATAAGAGCGTGATATAGGGCCAGGTAGGGCTGACTGTGGAACATAGTTACCGTATCTTACGATAGTATGCTTACAGTCTTCGGGAAATTTTCTTAGAAATGTGATGTTATGTGTATGAAAAATTTGAGTCTATTATCATGGTGGATTCTAAGAATTTTCCCTTGTTAGTTTTGAGGAAGGTGATCCATTTATCATTATGTTAGAGGGACATACCTGTAGCTCTGTTACCCAAACTGAATGAAGTAGGGTTTTGTCATTGTTTAGTGTAATGTTTGTTAGTCCTCATCCAGGTAGATATTTTCTGTAATTCTGTATTTTACAGTATTGGCTAGCGTGGACTGGGCTCGGGTAGAGAGAAGACGTATGTAGTGTCATCTGCAAATAGTGTGGGTTGAGTAATTGCGAAGATTTGGAATGATTCCTTTATGTCATAGGAGAGAAGAAAGAGAAGAGGGCCAAGGACACTTCCCTGTGGGACACAACTGTAATTGGGTTGTGAGAAGAGTTTGCCCCATTTGCGTACACATATGGCTTCTGTTTGCTGAGGTAAGACTTGAGGTGGTTGAGGCGAGTGCCTCTTATACCATAGTGTGGACAATTTTACGTGGAGCAAAGTCCATGGTTCAACTGTATCAAAGCTTTACGTAAGTCATTGAAGATCCCCAGTGGGACTTCTTTTTCTCTATTGCAGTGTTATATGTTCTGCATGTGTATAATAGCATCTTAGTATTTTTTATTAGGCCTGAATCCAAATTGGCAGGGGATGATTGAGTATGTTTTGGGAGATAGGTAGGAGTAGATTCGTTTATGAATTATTTTTTCGAAGAATTTTGAGAGAGGGTGTAGTTGGAATATTGGCCCTTTAGTTATTCAACTCTGTTTGGTCTCACTACTTTGTGGATCGGGGTGACCCTTGCTATTTTGAGTACTGTAGGGAAAGGTGGAGGATTCAATGGATTGTTAAAGGGTGTTGCAATGATTGGTGATTAGCCACTTGTGTCACTTTTGGTATATAAAGGGGTGGTAAGGTATTTTAATCTCCTGCCTTGTTTTTAGTGCGTGATAATAAGGGAGACTCCGTATGGGTTAGTTGGAGCTTAGGAACAGTTTTGTGTTCGGGGTAGTTGCCGGTGAGGTGTCATTTGGTGAGGTAGCTGAGCTTGGGATTTTATTGCAAGGTTTTGTCCTATAGGGAGAAGAAATCATTGAGTCTGTTTGCTGTTTCTGTTGTGGGATTTGGGGGTTATCTGTTTTTGCTAATTTGATTTCGCTATTTCGTGAATTTCTTTTTTGTTTCAGAATTTCTCATAAGGGTTTTCCAGGTCTTTTTTTATATCACTCTCGTAAGTTGGATAATCTGTCTCTAATACAATTTTTTTGCCCTTCTTATCAGGCCGGTTAGGATGACGAGTAACGTTGTGTGTTTGGTTCTGGTTATTTGACCCATTCTTGTACTGTTTTTATATTGGTGTTTTTTTGTATTTATGGGATTTGAGAATGCTGGGTGTAGCCAGGGGGACTGTTCAGGTCTCTTTGCTGTCATCTGTTTAGTTTTTTTGGGGCAGTGTTTGTTATTATGAGGTAATTGGGTTTTTTTTAGAAAATTATTATTAAATACATTCGTCAATATCTGTATAGGTTTCTAGTCAGTGTGCAATCATTGTTTGCTATTGCTGTTGTGAAGTTATTAATGGCTCGCCTCATTGTGAAGTCTGAATGGTGACTTTAGTAGTGTCTTGGGGTAGTTTACCATGTAGTTGTTATGCAGGAAAGTAGGGTTGTGGTCTGTGGTATTATCGTAATTATGCCTGATTTTAAAGGGGATATGGTGTTGGTTGGTCCATGATGTGGTCAATAGGGAAACATTGTCTCTGTAACTCTTTAGGTTTTTTGGTACTGTGGTAGTAACATACAGTTACTCATTGTGTTTGTGAATTCAGTAACGTGTGGTCCTGGTTCTTGCAGGACGATTTATATTGAGAAGTCACCTTGAGAGTAGTAAGTGATCTTTGTTCATGCGTGCTTCAGTTTATACTTTACGCTCGCGCGCGCGACTATAATTGGCTAATGTTGACTGTGGAACTCTGTAGATGTTTATCAATGTGCGCTGCTCGGTTTTTGTATGGCGCTCTTTGCTCGCGCGCGATTTAGATATTATATATTCCCATGTTCATCCCCTTGTGCATGTATTAGTGATACATTCTAGTTGGTTCTGGTTAGTATTGGCTGTGCCACCCCTTGTTGAGCGTGCCTTAAGTTGTGTATGGATGTGGTAACCAGGAAAGGCATAGACATCTTGTACTATCAGGCTTTTAGCCAGGTTTCAGTTAGGTAATGATGGACATATTGGCATGTAAGGACATTTAGTAATAGATCTAGAATGAGAGTCATTCTCGTAATGCTTGCTTAAAAGATCTGATATTGTAGGTTAAATATAGTTATGTTGTTGTTGGCATGAGAAGTGCCTTTGATTGTTCTGCAGTGTAGTAATTACAGTTACTGTTTGGATTCACGTTAAGTATTAAATAAGAGGTTGGTATCAGGATCAATGCTTGTATTATTAAGATTTGTTGTGATTCTATAGTTTGAATTAAGTATAGAACAAGTAAATAGTCTTTAAGCTAAAAATAGCACCTGGATTATTTAAAAAATGAAAAATAATGACTAAGGGACTAATAAAAATAAAGGATGATCAAATAGTGGAGTTGGGGGAGATGATAGTAGGTTTTTCTTAAAAAGGTAATTTTTTTAAAGTTAGAATTATAGTATAAAATTATAATTAAAAAGGGACAAATATGGTTGGGTGAAAAATAAAGTGGTAATCAAAAAAATGAGTTTTGGGAATTTAAAGGGCAAAATTGTGAATTTTTCTATTTTAGCACTAAGAATAGCCCCTTGTTATTTAACAATTGTGAATATATAAACTAGGATAGTTATAAAAAGCTAAAATAAAGGAAAAAAAATTTAAAGGGACAAAAAAATTAAGAAATGTAAGAAAAGTTAAATTGGGCAGTGGTAGGAATTAAAATATAAACTTAAATATAAAAATACAATTTGAAAAGGGTATTTGCAATTGCACTAGAGTTGGTAAGGTTGTTGACAAGATCAAGATTTAACTAGTTTTAAATTGAAAAAAAAAAATTCACATTAAAGTCCCAAAAAGAATATAGTAAAAAAAAACAAGGGTTGTCTTGATTTATTGATAGTAAGAGGGTAGACGGTTTCAAGGTACAAGGAAAATAAAAAGGGTTGGGGTTTGAATATAAAAACTTGAAATTTGGCTAAAAAAATGTTTGAGAAGATAAAATAATTTTTAAATGTAAAAAATTTAAAAATTGACTGGTAGTAAAAATGGGTTTTAAAATTTTGTAAAAAATTAATGATTACAAAAAAGTGAAAAATAATTTTTATTTCATTCAATTTTGCACTGGTGTTTCTTGGGTTATTGGCAGTACAAGGTATTAAGAGTAATTAGGATAGCAAATGTGGTTTTAAAAACAGGAAAAGGTAATTTAGACAAGTAAGGGTTATTAAATGTCAAATTGTTAAGGTAAATTAAATTTAGAAAAAATGATATTTATTAATTTTAGTAAGAAATATCAACTGTAGTTTTTTAAAAAAAAAATATGAGGTGAAATATGGAAGAGAAAGTATAAATTCAGCTAATGTTTAAGCGAAAAAATAGTAAATAACAAAATCACATAAGGTGCCCTATGTTACTAGGGAAAATCACAAAATGAGGTAGTTGATTATTTAATTCTAAGGATTGTAAATGAAATTTGAACAATAATGGAGCAAAAACGTACATACACTACGTAGGCTTTTTTGTTGGACATTTTTTTGTTATTCTCTGTAATTGGTATCCCTGAGAAATGGATGACATTCTGTTGTGATGTGTACAGTTGACCCAATTTGTTTTCCTAACTAGAATTTTCCCATCCCCTGTGAAAACATTGGGGTATTGTGTCATTTTTCTCTCGTTAAGTTTTCTGATCTATACGGAGGTTTTGACGTTTTTTGGTAAACACTGTTTTTTTATACCTTTTCTTTACTTTAATAGATGCAATAAATTTAAACCTTTTTTTTTCCCTTAGTGAGGGAAATTAAGCATAACACTTTTTCTCCCTGGGATCCCAGTAACCTGGCTTTTTTATTTCTGACTCTGGGCAAAAAAACATTTTGGGGTCCTTTTGATCTGCAGAGTAATTTCTTTACTGTTTGTTTGGTTCTTCATGGGAAAAAGTGGACTGTTAACTATTATGCGTCGATAGTTTATCTTGTTCAGTTTTTATTTTTTGGAGAGCAAGTAGTCATGAATGGTTATTAAGTTGCCTTCCCCTTTTTTATGTTCTTCAACCTTTGTTTAAGAGATTTATTGTTGGGTATGGGTATCTATGATGTCTGGTTGGTCTTTTTCACAGTTAGTCGTTCCTGGTGTTTAAAAAATTTTTTTCAAGATGAGGATTTTGTTTTGAGTTGTGTCATCCTGGTGCTTGTTTTTTTTAGCGTCTCCGAAAATTATTTTCAATAACTAAGTTGGGATGCATTCTTTTGGGTATTGGATCGTTGGTATACTGAGGGGACTACTTGGTAGGTTGAATCCGGGGAAGGAGGGGGGGGATGGGTGGTGGCGCCATGTTTGTTGTTTTTTTTTGGGTTGGCCTTTTGGGGGTGGTGAGTGGGGGGGGTGCTGGGCCGGCGTCCCCTGACTACCTTGTTGAATAGTTGATTTTTCGGTGTTTTCTTGCTGGCCTTGGTGCTGTTTCCTCTTAGATTGCGCCTCATAATACTACAGGAATTGTTGTAGTTAAGAAGAAGTTGTAGTATACAAAGCTTAGGGTTACGTTGTTCGGCTGGCAGCGGGGTGTTGCTTACGGTTAGTTTGCAGTCTTCCTTTGATCTCTATTTTTTCGATTTGTAGGTTTCACTGTTGGTAATCTTTGGTCATTCTGGGTGCTACGTTGGGTAGTGCAGTTTTGCTTGTAACTAGGTCATCATAGGAGCATTGGTAGCTCTGGTAGTTGGAGAAAAGTATGGAGCTTGGAAGTCGCTGCTGCCGCTGCCGCTGCCTAAAGTGGCTCGCCCATATGCAGCAGGGAAATTCACAGACCTTCTTAAGCGGGTGAATGGAGGTTCCACCAACTTAGAAGCCCGAGGCACCATCCAAGCATGGCGCAACCTACTCTTGTTCGGCAATGTCTGTCTTGCAGATCCTGAAAGACGAGGCAAACTGCTAACCACGTCAGTTATCAAGGCAGTGCGCAACTACCCAAGAACGGACAACTGTGTCCCTCTGCCCCATCATCGAAGGAATCAAAGAGGTAGACCCAAGAAAAGTCCCACTGAAAATGAGAAAATTTGTGCACAGGTTAGCAAAAAAATCGAAGAAGGTAACACAGTGGGAGCAATAAGAATAATTACAAGTGATGACACTGTAGCCCCCAAGGATGAGACCACGGCCCAAGCACTAAGAGACAAGCATCCAACCAGGGACACCATAGCCATCAACGACAACCCTGAGGAAGACCCCATCACTGAACAATTAATTTTGCCAGAATCGGAAGTCTATAAGGCGATCGTGTCATTTCCAGCAGGATCTGCAGGAGGTTACACTGGAATTCGACCTCAGCACCTCAAAGAGATGGTAAATCCAGTAATCGGTGAATCTGCATCAGTTCTTCTCACCGAGTTAACAACTTTCGTCAACAATTGTCTGGCTGGGCGAATCCCAGAAGAAATTAAACCTTTCTTTTTTGGAGCCTCACTATGTGCTTTGAAGAAGAGGGATGGAGGAATCAGACCCATTGCAGTTGGAAACACCCTTCGCCGTCTCGTTGCCAAAGCAGCAGTGAGAAACATTCGCCTAGAAGCTGCCACTTTACTCCAGCCACACCAACTGGGCTTTGGGGTCTCTCAAGGCAGTGAAGCTGCAGCTCATGCCGCAAGGGCCTACATCAGGGACCTACCAGAAGACAAGGCCATAGTCAAACTTGATTTCAGAAATGCCTTTAATATGGTGAAGAGAGATGCTGTTTTGCCAGCTGTTCGGGATCGGTGCCCCAGTCTTTTTCCCTTCATTTCAGCCGGCTACAGCAAACCCTCAATTCTTTTGTTTGGAGAACATGAAATTCAATCATCAGAGGGTGTTCAGCAGGGTGACCCACTCGCTCCACTTCTCTTCTGCTTGGCCTATGCAGTGAGCTCAATATCTGGTACCTGGATGACGACACTCTGGCAGGTACTGAAGAGTCCCTGGTGGGGGACCTACAACTGGTGAAAACACAGGGAGAAGACTTGGGACTCATCCTCAATCCCCCCAAGTGTGAAATCATCACAGCAAATCAGGAAATAATCAATGCTGTGCGAAGAATCCTCCTGGAAGTCTCAACCCCCTTTTGGGGGCACCGCTGGGTCACCAGGTCATCGACACTGTCCTCAGGGACAATTGAATGACTGATGAGAATGGAGGAGAGAATAAGCGATCTTCATGCCCATGATGCTCTGTATCTCCTCACAAGGTGTCTTACTATGCCAAGACTCACTTACTTCTTGAGGTGTGCACCCTCTTTTGACAACCCAACACTTGATGAATATGACGCACACCTGAGATCAACTTTTAAGAAGGCACTGAACCTGTCACTAGAGGATGAGCAATGGGATCAGGCAACCCTCCCAGTGCGACTGGGAGGTATAGGGGTGCTTTTCTGTCTTCGTGTTTGGCTTCCGGTGCATTAGTCAAGAAGATAGTACCCGAACGCTTGAGAGACGTGGTAGGAGCTCAAGACCCCAGGTTTACTGAAGCAGCAATTTGGTGGGACACCCTTACAGACTCCTCCAGTAGACCAGCTCCTCCCAAACAGCACAAACAGTCCCACTGGGACAAACCGATCATGGAAAATATCGCCAACACAATGCTCTCCAATGCTTCAGGAAAGGACAAAGCTCGTCTCCTGGCAGTGAAGGCACCACACTCAGGAGATTTCCTGTTAGCTGTTCCCAATTCCTCCCTGGGAACCCGTCTCGACCCACAGGCCATTCGGATTGGTGTTGCTCTTCGCCTAGCCGCCCCCATCCTCACCGAACATAGGTGTATTTGTGGCAGGGCGACAGCTGATCAATTCGGACTTCATGGTCTTGTGTGTCACACAGCAGAAGGGAAGTATGCCAGACATGAGGAGGTCGTGACATACATAAAGAGAAAGCCTCGCCACAGCCCGTTGCCCAGCTCAACGGGAACCCCAAGTACAGAGGTCTGACAGAAGTCAAAAGCGTCCTGATGGAGCCACTATGCTACCCTGGAAGGATGGAAAGCAGATTGCTGGGACTACACCTGTGTGCCACATTGGCAGACACCTACTTGCCATACTCCGTAGTGGAAGAGAGGTGGAGCTGCCAGCCACAGGGATGACCCAGAAGATCCGAAAAATATGAAGACCTTCCCCCTTGATATAACTTCATTCCAATAGGGTCGGAGACCCTTGGAGCATGGGGTAAGTGTGCTTTAAAGTTCCTCAAAGAACTGGGTGAAAAGCTCATCATAGAAACCAAGGACCACAGAGCGACCCAGCTTTCTCTTTCAGAGACTCAGTGTTGCGATCCAGAGAGGAAATGCCTGCAGCATTCTGGGCACGTGGCCCACTGCAGGGGAGCTGGACGAAGTATTCGAGATGTAGCTCCGAGTTACCTATGTTGTTTTGCTTTCTGTTGTATTTTTGTGAATGTTTGGCCAATGTATTTTTGTCTTTAAATAAAACATACTTGAAATATAGGGGGGGTGGTAGGAGAAAATTATCAAACAGCACAAAGGGAAAACCCTTTAGTTTTCCATGAAGCAAGTTTATTCTTTTCTCTGAGGATGAGGG
>NW_026465690.1:0-37322 GCF_026875155.1 Cherax quadricarinatus
AACCGAGTAGAATTGAGGGAAAGGGGGACTAACGTCCTGAGCTTCCCCTTTTTGGTTTTAATTACCTGTGACTGTATAAAAATTGCAGGGTACCCCTCATCATTGCAGCGGTAAAGAACCTGCTTTCTGACATCGGGATAGAATACTCATGGCTATTCTGTGAGAGCAAGCCGGTGGGTTGTCATCAACACCTGCGAAACCCCCCCCCCCCACATCATCGGCAACGGCTACGATTTCAACAACACGCAGTGTCACCAACGCCAGACACCCAAGTTTTATATTAGCGTTGAATTCAGTTATCATTTATATTTTTCATTTTTCATTTCTTAATGTAGGATCAATATTTCATATTTAACCGTTTTATATTTTATATTTTCTAAATAATAAAGTGTTTATGTTTGTCAGTTTTTATTCTTTTTCTATACATTAATTTTCCTGAGGAAGAGCCAGCTTTGGTAGTACTGTCTGCAGGTGTTACGGGGCCCTGAGTAAGCCTTCACAAGGGACATCATTCATTGCCAGTAATTTAAGGTGTATATGATATTTATACATGAATTGAAAGTTCTCTGTATATTTCCTTCTGGTCTACAATTTTGCCTGCCTATAAAAATCAAGAGTACAATATTCAAGCCTATAAAAAACAAGAGATTTGAAGAGGATCATCATTGGCTTGGCATCCCTAGTTTTGAAAGCTCTCACTATCCATCCTATTATTTTCTTAGCAGATGTGGTAGAGACATTGTTGTGATCTTTGACAGTGAAATTCTTTGACATCATTACTACTAGGTCCTTCACATTAGTTTTTCACTCTGTTGAATGATTGAAATTTGTTTTATACTCCTGTCCAGTTCTTATTTCCTCGAATTTTTAATAGCGGAATAATTGAAATTTGTCTTCAGTAAACTTCACATATTTTCTCTGAGACTCATTGAAAGACTTGGTTAATGTCCACTTGGAAATTTGCAGTCTTTCAATGGCTGACACTGTCATACAAATTCTGGTATCATCAGCAAAGAAGGACACGGTGCTGTGGCTTACATCTCTCAAATATGAAGATGAGGAAAAGGGTGGGGGGCGAGTACTGTACCTTGTGGGACAGAATCTTTCACTGTAGCCCCCTCTGACTTTAACCTGTTTACTGTTACTATATTTTACTTCGTCTTCTATGTGTTAGGAGGTTATAGATCCATCTACCCACTTTTCCGGTTCTTAGTTTATCACGCTTTGTCAAAAGGGTTTCGCAAAGCCTGTTTATAATATATTTACATTTGTTTGTCCTCCAGTTCATCCAAGACCATGTCATTTTGGTCTAGTAGTTGTGAGAGCAGGAGCGACCTGCTGCCCTGGTTTTGCAGTTGTTTGTGTCCAAGTGGTTGGTGATCATGCTTCGTAGAACCCTTTCAAGGATTCTTATGTGTGGGAGGTTAGTGCTTTTCGGTCTGTAATTATTTGCAATAATTTCTCTGCTCAGACGTTGTGCTAAGCATTTGTCAGCTGCTTATGCTCAGTCCCGACACCTGGTGGAGGAGTTTTTGATACATCAACAACAATGGCGGCTGTGTTTCGCCGGAGAGTTAATACTGTTTGCATTGAACTAATACGAGGATCAATCACCAGCACATTGATTAATGTGTTAGTGCCAGCGATCATTCATGATATATATGGCAAACTAGCGTGAATGTCTGTGTGGCGTCGCCTTGAATGGAATTTCTGAATTTTCGTCAAGTTTTGTGATACTCAGACCTACGAGCAGATTGTCAACCAGTACAGAATATAAGCGAGCAAGGCACCCTGGCAGTCGCTGTTCAGTTGCATGATGTTTCACGACGCTATGCATGGGTACGTGTGCAAAACGTGCCTTTTGAGGCCCAATGAAGTCGATATACCTGATGATTTTGAACGTTATGGGAAGATCCACCAGGTTACTATGGGTCGGTGGTCTGACGGCATCTATGCTGGTCTTCAAGAGGGGTCCTCCACTTTGAAAATGTCACTACGCCAACCGATTCCTTCATACGTACATCTGGAGGATTTTTCGTTCCCAGGTGTACGTTACGTATCCTGGACAGAGACGAACTTGTCACCTCTGTGGTGCTGTAGGTCACATGGCGGCAAAATGTGTTCAGCACCAGCTGCCTCGGGACGTGGTCATCGTCCGGACGGCGAGGTTCCCCGTCAGACTCTGGAAGACAAAGTTGTCGAGGACTTGCCACGCCTGACATCGTGGAGTGCTGAGGTTGATCGGGCCATGATATTAGAGTCATCTTGTGTGACTTTACCTGGGACTGTCTCCCTAGAAGAGGCAGAACATGTGAGAAGTGAGATCCCTCTAGCAGGAGAGGCAGGTGACATGGAGGTAAATACTGTATCTACATTGAGCGACCTTTTAGCGTCGCATGAGTATGATTCTGTGCCGTGTGGTGCCTTTGTTGAAGTGCTCAGGTGAGGAGAGAGTACGTTTAGATAATGTTCATCAGTTAGTTAACGTGCTAGATTTGGAGGGTCCAGAGAGTTCATACTGTTGAGGCGGACATTCACAAAGAGAACACCTCAGGTACTGACATAGCTGAGGATGCTGTTTCCAGGAAGCGTGCGGCTACCCCGTCCGACTCCGACGAGGTCTTGACCCTGGACAACTTTCAGGGAAGAAGGCGTGGTCGGAAATCACGGGTGGGGTCCAGGACAGCAGGTAATATCACGGAGAAAGCCAACGGTACGGGAGGTGCCTTAGGTGCTGCCTGTGCAAAGAAACAAAGAGAATGGTGGCCCCTAGGGAAAGCCACCTTTGGCACAGTTAGCTGTGTAACTATTAATGTTTAGTGTTTGAAAACTCTCAGAAAGTGTGTGCAGGTACGTGAGTGGTTGAATCGCTTTCCAGTGGATGTGTGTTTTTTGCAAGAACATAACCATAAAGTAGGAAGTTTGAGATAGATGGTTATTATGTATATATGACTCAAGACGTCTGAAAGGTGGAGTGACTGTGTTGATAAAAGCTACCAGCCTGTTTGTGATGAAACATTGGGAGGAAGGGGGGGAGGGTCGGGTGGCGCGAGTCGTGGAAGATTGGGGTAGTAGAAGGGCTGGTTTCGTAGGAGTATATGGGCCGGCTGAACATGATGTTAATATTAAAAATACTTTTGTTAGAGATGTCCTAGTGTACTATTTGAGGTCCCTGCCGGATATTATAGTGGTCGGTGGTGATTGGAACTACGTGGTGCGCCGTAAAGACGTTGACCCGAGGGGGGCGGGTTTTTGTTTGCTTATTTTGGGTGATTTGTTGTCTGGGCTGGGGTTGGTGGATGTAAGCAGAAGACGTGAATTGGGGACTGAGCATACTTTCGTGCATAGGGGCAATGCGGCACGCTTAGATAGAGTAAATGTGTTTGGCGGGTGGTCGTAATCAATGTGTCCATGTTGAATGTCTATTTCTCCGACCACTGCAGAGTTCTTATGGAGCTTGGACTGGGGGGGGGCTTCCCAAACCGTTTTAAAGGGATACTGGAAGTTAAATAGCGGCTGCTACACAGTGCAGATGATAGGATACTATTCATTGACTTATGGGCGTCTATGGGAGTAGACTCCTGGGAAGGGTGGGATTTAGTGCGACAATGGGATGAGGTTGTGAAGCCTCGAATTAAGGATTTTATGTGCATCGGGGT
The DNA here is from genome assembly GCF_026875155.1 of Cherax quadricarinatus. NCBI lineage: Eukaryota > Metazoa > Arthropoda > Malacostraca > Decapoda > Parastacidae > Cherax > Cherax quadricarinatus. Next base: position 3,660 of record NW_026465690.1, read on the forward strand.
AAGGAGGCCTCTCGCATGGGTATGGTTTTCTGAGGTACCTGGAGGGTTGTTTACAACATCGTAATGCGCTTGGAGAGAGGTCTGGAATTTACCCAGTGGACGAGATTGATGCTTTTAAAGAACAAACCCAGGTATTGAAAAATAAGGTTTTTGATGGGGCTCGTATTTCGGGTGGGTAGAGGAGGCTTTGTGAGGTGATAAGCCATCTACTTGTGTCTTATGTAGTCAGGCACAAAGGCGAAAGGCGACTGAAATTGTGAGTTTAATGTACATGATGGAGTTCACGGATATAGTGAGGGTCAGGTCTTAACAACAATTGAAGGAATAAGTTTTTATGTCGATACCTGGTGTAAGTTCCAAACACAAAGTAAAGATGTGAGTGAGCATGCGATACAGGAATTGGGTCGGGGTGTACGACGCGAGTTGAATGATCGTGATTGCCTTCTCATGGGCGGGCCTATAACTGAGACGGAGGTGTGGGAGGCGTTTCAAGGAATGAGCAAGGTAAGGTGCCAGGCATTGACGGCATCCCATGTGAATTTTATATCCAACATTGGGAGGTAATACGGACTTTTATGGTTCGTTTACTCAATGCGATGAAGGAGGGGGGGGGGTTATTTGGTTTGTCTCGGCGGTTTTGGTGTTAATTAGAAAATGTGACGTATCCTTAGCGATTAAGGATTATCGACCCATATCGTTAATGTGTAGTGACTATAAACTATATGCAAAAATTTTAATGAATAGGATTAAGAAAGTGTTTGATAAGGTAATCCGTAAGGATCAGTTTGGCGTGCCGGGTAGGTCGATGTTTGATGGTCATGAGAATATCAGGGAGTTTGTCGAGGAATGTGGAACGAGGGGCGGGAGTGGTGTCTTGGCTTTAGACTGGCAAGCTGCTTTTGATAGTGTGGAAAGGGAGGTGCTGTGGAAGTTCATGAGATGGCAGGGTTTTGGAAATGAGATCGTTATGTGGGCCCGTTCTTTGGTTTTAAATTACAAATTAATGGGAAGTTAGGTGTCTTTGTCCACTTGAACAGGGGCATCAACAGGGATGCCAAATGTCTAAAAATGCTTTTTGCTTGTATGCAGGACCCTTTTTACTGGGCTGTTTGTGGACGGGAAGCAGATGCGTCGTGGGGTTCGAGTAGTGGTCGACCGGCCCTTGTAGGTTATGTAGATGATATACGGTGCTATTACATACGGGGAAGCAGTTGGGTTTTTGTTGGGAGACTTTTTGATATATTTGGTAAGGCTAACGGGGATGTGTGTTAATAGAGAAAAATCGAAGATTATGGAGTTAGGAGAGTGGGTGGGAGGAGTGGGTACAGAGACGTGGACGGTGGTTGATCGTACCACTGTATGTGGTATTCAGTATATGCGAGAGGTTGATCAGACGAGGGCATGTAATTCGGGGAGGGTGGTAAATAGTGTCTTGGGGCACTTAAATAGTCTACAGCTGCGACATTTAACCCTACACCAGAGGGTGGTGGTCGTTAATGTTCTGCTTTATAGTAAAGTATGGCATGTTGCTGCACTGTATCCTCTGTTGCACAGGGATGTCAAACGTCTTTTGCATAGAGTTTATAGATTTTTGTGGAGCTCGGGGTGAGATTGGCTCACAAGAGCAGTGGTAGAGACGCCAATCCATCAGGAGGGTTAGGTCTCATTCCTGTAGGGCTCGTGTCATAGCATGTTACGTGAAGCTTCGTTTCCTCCGACTGGGTGGTGTACATTGTATAGATGTGTTTCCTACCATAAGCGATTGGTTCTTATTTTATGTTTATATTTTATGCTGTGTTATAGTGTGCTTTTCAGTAATATTATATTTATATTACACGTAACTGATTGCATTATTTTTTTTCTTTGTGTTTTGTTGAGATGTAAAATATCACATCGTATTTTTGTTTTGTTATATTGGATGTTTTTATTTCGTGACCTGTAGTATTATCCCGTTTCCTTCTTTGACTCGTAAATACCTATGTCTATGTTAAGATCTCGTGATAATCGCCTAAATTAAATGTTTGAGTATCGTGGTGCTCTGTCGGGCACCTGAGATCTTAGATTAAGTTTTGCGTACGTGTGTGTTGACAGGCAGAAGACTTACCTAGTATGTGCCTGATGTAGTGTCATGTTGTGTATACGTGTGTGTCATTGTGTGTGTTTGTTTTTATCACAATGTTTTATTATGCAATCTATATAATTTCCAGTGTTTAATGTGTTTTGTAATATATAACCTAGTTAGTGATGTTCTTAAGCAAAAAAAATACCATTAATGTATAGTGTGCTGTGTGTGAGAGTGTAATACCACTGTAATATACGGTGTGTTGTGTGAGGTGTATTACCATTGTACTGTATGGTGTCGTTATTATGTGTTAGGGTTAAGTGAGATTCTTGTGTATTAACCTTTTCTCGTGTATTTTTTTTAATATATTTCTGTCATTTTGTATCGCACTGTTTTAAATAAAATATAAAAAAAAATATTTGCAACTGCTTTACTGCCACCTTTGTTGAGTGCGGATTTATCTGTTGTTTGTAGTGACTGTGGGATGACCCCACTGTCCACAGAATATTTAAGGTACGTGAAAGGGGGTTTCTTGCAGTTCTTGATAAACACGGAGTTCCACGAGTCTGGGCCTGGGGCAGAGTGCATGGACATGTTATTTATTCTTTTTCACAGTGTTATGATTATATAAGAATACTTGAATTAACCCAATTTTGAGTCTCGGTCATAAAAAAAAACATTTAGATCGTCGACCCTTAATCTGATTAACTTCTCACTAAACACCGAGTCATATTAGGAATTCAGTATCTCACTCATTTCTTAGCTGTCCTCTGTGAAAGTCCCGTCTCGTTTATGCAAGGGTCCAATACTGGACGTGGGTTTTGCCCTAGTTTTGGAGTAAGAAAAGAAGTTTTTTTTCCAGTTTCATTTATTGCTTTTAAGTTCTTCCTGTGTTATGGATTTTAAGTTCTTCCTGTGGCTCTTTTATAATTATTTAAGCTGAAGTTCGATATTGTTCTATTTCTCTGGCCAGTCCTCCTTCTGTATGTCAGACAGACTGGCCCCTTTCAGCAGCTTTGTGATTCTTCGCCTTCTCTCCTTCTAGTTTTCACCTTCTCTTTTTTTTCTTTTAGAGGAATATGCTTTGACCATACCTCGATTCCAGCATTGTTAATTCTTTCGAGACAAAGGTTCGGATTCGTGTTGTTTAGAAAATCATCCCAGCATGTTTTATTTAGGACATGATTTATATGGTCCTACTGAATGTTTCTGCTATTGAAGTTGGATTTGGAGAAGGAACCCTTATCACTATTCTCATTTTGCTGGTAAGGAACCTAACACATACTTGTCAGTACCTTGATTTTGTTGTATTGTCTTTGATACTTTTATATTTCGTACCAGATAATCATAATTACTGACGATAAGGTCAAGTGTACTTTCCAGCCTTGTTGGTTCCACAATTTGCTGGCTTAAGGTTAATTTGTTGCAGAGATTTATTAGCCTACGTGTGTGTGTGCATTTTCATCTGTGCTCCCTAAATATTTAAATGCTTGATATTTTCCAATGACATAATTATTTACATGCAGCCATTGATTAAAAAAAACTTATGAGGTATCCCAGAAGGGATTCCATTAAAAGGTAGCCGGAATTTTTTCTTTTAAGTTTTCGTTTCCATCTTCCTACGACATTTCGATTTTATTTTGTTCACGACTCGCTAACTCCTATCCCAAACATCTTAAAAATTTCAACCTTTGTTTACAGTAACAGGGACCAAATTCTTATACAAAAATAGGAGAGGAGAGCTTATGACGACGTTTTGTTCCGATGTGGATCATTTACAGAGTCACAAAAACGAAAAGAGAGATGGAGTCAGTATATTTAGACCATCCGGCAGGACGAGGCAAGAAAGGTGAGAAGAGTGATTGTGGTAGTGGTAAGCAGGTAGTGAAAGTAGTAGGAGGAGTAGTAATGTAGTATAAAGTAGGGAGAGGGGTTGGTGGGACAAAAATAGAAAGGGGTAATGAAGGGGTGAAGGGAAGCAAAAGTGAAGGCAGAGGCCAAAGTATTATGAAAGGAAATAATAGTAGCAGACGGGTCCATCAAAGTTAAACGTGAGGAGCACTGCAGAGTGCTAAGGCTTATAAGGGGTAAGACCAAAACCACAGGGAAACGGGGAGGGGGGATGATAAAATGAAGGATAGAGCAACCAAGGCAGAAGAAAGGAAACCAAAAACAAGAAAGAGGATAAATAAGAAAGGAGAAGAGGCACAGAGGAGAAAAAAAAAGGTTAAGTCACATGTTCTACGAAGTTTCATAGCATTTGACAATGTAATGGGAAAGAAAGGCATCTACAGAGACAAAACCACGACTAAGATTAATACAAGGAAAGTTGTGTAAAGGGAGCTGTGAAAGTTAGAACCAGTGTAAACAGTTCTAACAGAAGACCAGTCAGTAGGATGATTGTGATCTCTAACATGACAGAAAAGTGCATTATTGGTGTCGGTAAGCCTAACATTACTTTTGTGATGGCAAGTTGACGTATCCTATGATATAAATATTGTTGAACCTATTCCCAACATCCTGGAATGACTCAGACATTACAGCTTCAAAAGTTTAAAGGTGCTAAGAAAAAGTCGACAACGGCGGAGAGTGAAGCCCAAAATTGGAAGTTAAATTTGACGATTTTTTAATTTTATTAACACAATTTGAAAAGTTTATTCCACTTCAATAAGGTCAAATAATTTTCAATTAATGGCTAATGCATCTTAAGGCCAAGACAGGTCTTATTAATTTTCATTTACCTCCTGGCAAATTTGTTGATATATTGGATGCCTTAAGCCCCACTTTCATAATTTTGGTGATTAAGTGGAGATAATCAATTTCATTCTTTAAGTAAAGAATGTTTTCTTCTGATTGACTTCAATTTTTATTGACGAAACATTTTGCAAGAAGGATATTACCCCATAAGTTTAGTCCGAGTAAGTGCAGATTTGAAATTTTACTGATATAGTTAAAAACTTGGAATTGCATGAATCAGATCAATTACTAGATAATGACTTTTCAAATGTTATTTGCTGCGCTTTTTAAAAGATAGTTTAACACTCACCTTTGTGTGAAATTCTATTTTCAAATATAGTTATGTAAATTGTTTGAAATATCATAACTAGAGAATGTCTCCTCTGATCCTCTTCAAACACTAAAAACCGAGGCATCTTAATTGCAAGTATTTGTTTTTTAATTACTGGCAGGCCTCATTTTACAGCATTTCATTTTACAGCGTTTCGCTAATACAGCGGTTTTCACATATACCCAATCTCCAATATACCTAATCTACGATAAATGTATTCACCACTCACTATAACCTAAGAGCGAAAATATTTTAAAGTAATATGTGTACTGTATATCCATTTTTTAAGCCTATCTATATTGCTCACTTAATATACGATAGTGTCAACATGTTATAAGGCTTTTTTATTCGCTTGCAAGTGAAAAAAGACAACGGTTCACTTTACAGCGATTTTCGCTTTAAATTAGAGGTGTTTCGTTGATTTAGAGGGGTGTGTGCTGGTCATTTTAACACTATAAATTTCGATTTTTTTTGTATTATTTTAAGTTGTTGATTTATTATGCCTTGATGCTAGTGAAGGGTTCTTGATCCAAGGACTGCAGTGATTTTCCCTTAGTTTTAATGTAATTTGAATGCCTCTCATTCCACAGGCACTAAATGACCCTTACGAACTTAGACCTGTCCTCTGATTAACATTTAAAATTGTGAACTGCATTAATCTTCAATGGCTGATCTTTCTTTCTTTCAACAAATCAGCCGTGTCCCACCGAGGGTGGGTGGCCCAAAAAGAAAAACAAAAGTTTCTCTTTTTAATTTTAGTAATATATACAGAAAAAGGGGTTTCAGTAGCTGATATATCGTATAAAATGGATGGAACATTTCATGAGTTTAGGCTGTGTAGGCCAATTTTAATCAATTCTGTGCAGTAACAGGACACTGCATCTTCTCGTCAGATTTAAACTTTTACTGTTGATATGTTTTCCTGAAGGGAAACAGTGTCTTAATGTTAAGATGTGCAAGTTATGTGCCTCTCTTGTTTATCAAATTGGCTTCTGTTAAAAAATTGGCAAATATGTCTTCTAGTCAGAAATAATTCATTGTAAGTTACGAAAACTAAGGGTACATAAAACTAAACTATGGCTAATTTTATATACAGAAGAGTTAGAATTGTTTTTTTACTGTATACTCTCTAATTTCATATTTTGAAAAAAAAAAATGGAAAAACTGAAATACTGCTTTTCCTGTAATAATTTAGGAGTTTCGCATCTAATTAGCTTCAACTCTTCTCTGCTGAATACTTCAGAGAGCAAAATATGTACAGTTTCAAACTTTGGTTCTGCTCAAATATTTCAATTAGATGTTGGATGTTTAACATTCTTATTGAAGAAATTTGTATATTAGTTTCCAAATTATGATTTGTGAATGCTCTTTCTGATTTCCTTCATATCTTAAATGTTTAACTGCATTTTTAACTTACGCCACGAGCAATGAAAGAGGTGACTGGGGTTATGAATTACGAGGATATCTTATATTGAGATGAAATTAGAGTGTAGGTATATCAAACTGACAGCCAAGTACCACTTACCTAAAATAAATGTGATAAAGCAAATTAAATTCCACAGAAGCATGTTGATACAATTGTACTACCAAAGAAGAACACAATGAAGAGGTACGCACTCACACACACACACTAAGTCACAGAAGGAACCTGCTAAACACTATTATACAACCATTTTACCAGATGACATACATCATTTTATTCACACGATTGTGGGAGGTCGTTTAGAGTATCATGGAAGAAACTACACCTGCTATCAACTGATTAATTTCCCAGCATTAAGAATCTGTTATAATTTATTATTTGTTCTTCAGCATAATGTATATCTTATAACCAAACATACGACTTTTACTAATCTTAAGCTAACCGACATCTTAATTATACATGTATCAAATAAATTTTTGTCACTGAGGAATGACTTGCACAAAAAACACAAACTCACCCAGCACATCATTCCCTTTTTTTTCTATCATTGTATATACCAACAAAAACATGAACCAGTTAAGACGAAAACGATTTATTCGCTTTTGACTAATAAAGGTGAAAATATAAAGGAAATTAAAAGAAATACATCTGACGTATTGAGGCTTCAGAAGAAATTAAGCATTAGTGGAGGAGAAACCATGAATAAGAAGCCATTTCTTATTATTTATCAAAACTGTGTACATCAGCAGCGTTCTGCTACCTACTTTTGTTTGATGGCTTCATATATTGAGAATAGGAAAAAACTGCTAGCTGTTTCACCTGACATATTCTACGAAAGGCTGGGTTTCATAAGTATTAAATTTTGAAATTTGACAGCTTGAGCTGGAAGACTTCAATAGACATAGGTATAGTTAGTGGTTTTACTCCACTTTTCCAAGGGCATTACCATTTATTAGCATAAGCTATGAAATGCAAAGTATAATTTTTTTTATGAAAATATCTTCATAACGACAGAGCGGGGTCAACAAAAATTATATACAATAATACGAGGAGAGAATATGGAGATAAAATCGGTGTGGTGGTAAGCAACTGGTGGGAACCAGAACAGGTGGTGCGGCGAATAGATACAGTTTTTACAAGTAGACTTGAGAGTGAAATAACTGAAGGCGATACTAAACCATATACTGAAAAAAAACATTTTAAAATATTTTAGAGACAGCGAAACTCGCAAAAAGAGCTTTCAACGTTTTAAAGTTAATTTTAATATCTCTGCTAGAACTAATGTTTTTTTTTTTTTAATTTTATTGAGAGCACATCTTGTACAGACAGACATAATACACATACACACACACACACACCACACACACACACCCCACACACACACACAAAACAACACACACACCACACACCACATTTTATATAAAATATTAATATATATATATATAATATATATATATATGATATATATATATATATATATATATATATATAATATTTTATATATATATATAATATATTATGTATATAGAATAAACATATTGAGAACAATATGTACATACAGAAAATATCACACACACACGTTGTTGTAGACGGGAGAAGAAACCCGTCACAGAAAAGCGATAAGATCCCAAGCACACCATACACCACTCAAGCAACCTGTCAGTATATATATATATGAAAAACACTTAAAATTGTCATGTCTCACTTCAACATAAGTGTGGCGTGCAGCGGACCAAAACAACAACACTCTTTTAAATTTAAGTTTGATTGGCGTGGATGTGTTGCGTGATGGTTTATAGTGGAATACACACTAGTCTTGGGTATGAGTATTGTAATCTGTGAAAATGTGTGTGTTCGAGCTGGGTATGAATGCGTTGTGAATGTTCATTGGTCCCCTTTTAGTTGTTGTAATTTCACTAGAAATTGGCGAGTTTGTGGTATAGTGTAAAGTAAAATTTCAGCTTTTATTTTCATGTTAAGAGTTTCCTGCTTATTGCGGGAAGTATTATTGTGGTATGTTTTTGCAATTTTATTGTAGGTTTAGGATTGTCTTTTGTTTAACATTTGTAATGTATAATTTAATCCTTCGTATGCTGAATCAAATCATCTGTTGCATTTCGCGCAAGAGGATCTTAGTGTACTGTATAACAGGCATGAAGTGTAGGTTTAGACTTTGTTAATTTTTTTTTATGAGAAGGTGCTATGCTGTTCTTTTCATTGTTAGGTGACGGTATATCCTTTAATACACATATGACTGTAACACTTAGGGTATGTTATGGGGTTGCTGGTAGTTCATTGTATTTGCAAACGGTTCATTATTGTATTCTTTTATTTATTTATGTCTTGTAATGTGTTCTTTTAAATAAAAATAAAAAAAATTTAAGTACAGAAGACATCACCCATAAATTAATATAAAAAGAAACACACATTCCTAATAACTACCCCTATCTTGGGGGTAAATCATACAGAAGTATCTGTATCCGCCTGAGCTACACACACCTTCGCCAAATACACTGGCCACAATTACTAAATTAACATTTTGTTGTACACATACAATTGATATATCATCATGTAAGATTAAATAAGCTGTCAACGAAATTCAGTATCACAGCACAGGCTTTTGTATCCTAATGTGAAAACATAAATAAAACACCCTATCACAACCTATTCACTGCACAAAGGTCAGTGTGCAAAACAAAGGTGTATACAAGAAACACTATCAAGTTGCAAAGTCAGTCTCTCCGACACTCCTTACTCCCCCCTCCCCCTCCCCCTTTGCCCCCATTCCCCCCCCCCCCTCCCGGGGAAAAAAAAAAAACACATTCCCCCTGCCCACTCTTTCACCTAAGTTACATAGCATATAACCCCTGCCCACAGCGCGAAAAGTTTTCCCCCCACCTACGGGGGCCCCACTCAAAAAAAAGACCCCCTTTATACACCCATACATGCCAAAAATTACCTTAAAAAATATCCCGCCACAAAACAAAACATGGGGTGTGATGGCAAGGGGACCAATCCGTATGCAACTTATATAACATCGATAGTAAAAAACAGTCCCACCCCTGGGGACACGTACACAAATCAATAAACGGAAACCCCCACAAACCATACTGGATCACACTTTTAACCCCACTATCAACCCACACTGCATCCAAACCCTGCCAACTACCCCTAAAGGGCATCCTTCGTTTAGGGGTTTTAAAAACCCAGACGCCCAACCACACACCCCACTCCCCGGGGGCGGCGACCCTTTGGGAAACCCCCGGGAAAAAGGGGACCCTCAATCCTTGCCCCAGCCGAAGAACAATTTTTTTTTAAATTTCCAAATTTTTTTTTTATTTTTTTTAAAAGACATACAAATACAAAAAATAAACGAAAAATTTTACATATGAAAACAGTAAATAAAAAATTTGCAAGAAACATGTATTTTCCCAAATTAAAAATATTAAATCTGAAAGACAAATCTTACAGAAACAATAACCCTCCAAACCTTGAAGTAATAAACTTTTAATTTCTGGAAAACACTAAATCTAACCTAAAGACCCCTTCAATAAAATTCATTCCTAAATTGTACCCTCCCAAACGGAATGTACACCTTACATTCTGAAAACGCCAACCCCCCCCCTCCCTTCTTGAAATGGCAATCCACCGAAAACGTAACAATCTTTATATGTAACTGTATTTTTTTGTATGAAAAAATTTTTCTTTTTTTCCATATTGAACAACATAATTTTTTCCCAGTAAAAACTCAATTATTATAAAATTTATAAAAATTCCCAATTCTAAAAAGATTCATGTACAACGTAAATCTACAAAAACCCCCAAAAACCAAATCACCTTCTCGAGGAAGGTAAAATAATACAAAAGGGGGGCTTACCTTTACAACAAAACCCAGTGAAACCACCAAACCAAAACCCCAAATTCACCCCAATCAAAAACCCTATAATATATATCAATTCAATGGTAACCTAAACCTAGGGGCCCCCCCAAAAAAAACCCAAAGTTTTTAAAAAAGAAAACGGATAAGTAAAAGCTTTCTAAAAAAAATTTCCCAACCCAAAATCTTTAAAAACAACTACTAAGATGTAATTTCGTTAGCACAAAAACATAACAGTGCATGACCCCCCAGGGCCGATAAAACTATCCCTTTCCTACCAAAACCCGAAAATACTTCATTGTATAAAAATATATTTCGATTCACACAGTGCCCCCCACATTGTAAATTTCATTACACACTTACCAAAAATTTTTCGTTGCAGATATATAATTTTCCCCTGGGGGCTAAAGCTCCCCTTCAAAACACGGGGGGCCCGGGGTTTCGATTCCCGGGTGGGAAAACTTTCGAAAAACTTTTCCTTACACCTTTTTTTCCTGTTCACCTAAAGAAAAATAGGTACCTGGGTTTAGTCGACTGTGTGGGTCGCATCCTGGGGGCCCAAGATTAAGGCCCCCAAATTTGGAAAAATTTTTTAGACATTCCTGGGATGACGCCCCTTGCTTTTTTGGGTTATCCGGGGTGGCTAACCCCCCCGGGGGTTAAAATACCAAAACGAAATCTTATTTTTATCTTATCTTTTTCCACATTACTTACCCCTGTCGCCCTTTTTGTAAATTTGCATAATTAAAAAATTTAAAATTTTAAAGGGAACTTGTATCGTTCACAACACACAACCCCCCGCCATCACCCCAAAAAGGCACTTATGTCTATTACAAAATTTTTAAATTCTTTTTCCCACAAAAACCCTTTTCCCTTGTCCTTATGGGGAAAGCCCACCCCCGCAAACCCTTTACTTTTCCCACTAAATCCCATAAATCCCCCCAACCAAAACTCCGATAGCCCTCATAAAAGCGGGTCTCCCAACTCCTTCCATAAATTTCCCCCTTTACGACACTTAGTTTAAAGAAATGTCGCACAAACCCCTTTAAACTTCTCATCCACGCCCCCCCACAGGGCCAATGACTATAAATAAAATCCTGACCAAATATGCCACTGCTTTCTCCACCATTTACTACCCCCACCTATATCCGAATTTAAACCCCCGCAACCCCCTCAACCCCCCCCTCCCACAAACCTAACCCCTTTCCCTAACCAGACCCGCCCCAATTTCTATACATCACAAAAATATACCGAAACCCCAAAATTTGCCCCTCCATGCTTCCACACCTCTAAAACCCCTCCCCCCCTTTTCCCCCCTATTGAATAGACAACCCCAGACGGAAAAATCCCTGAAAAAAATCAAAAACTTACCTCCCGAGCCCCCGGGTTTTTACATGTAATTTTTTTTAGACCGCCCCAAAATTTCGTTCCCCCGCATGATGGGGAAATCCCCCTTAAACACCCCACCACTGCCCCAACCTCCTCCAACTCCTTCGAGGCCCCCGAAATTTTAAACCCACACCCGGATCCCTCACTGTCATTAATAACCTAAAACAGGCCTCCCCAAACTTTTAAACCCCTATCCCCCCACCACCGTTGCATATCCTTATTTACTGGGCACAAGTCCCCCCCCCCCTTTTCCGCCCCCCCCCTTATAAAACTCGTTTTGGGTAAAACCGCTCATCACCCTTTTTTTCCAAAGGGAAAAAGCCCCAGCCCCCCCTCGACTGCCCCCAAAAAAAAATTTTTTTTAAATTTAACACCGCCTATTTAAACCCCTTTCCCGAAACCCCCGACCCCCATATAAACCAAAAAAAAACCCATGTTGAAAAAGTTTAAACCTACTTCTCATAAAGTGGGAAAACAAGACAACGACATGCCATACCCTTGGGTACAATAGCACTTCGTCACTATTACTTTTTGGGATGCAGCTTTTAATTTGGGGGCCGCCCTAAAACCCCCAAAACCTTTTCAATACCCATCCACTATTCTCACCCCGAATTCACCTTTTTGGGGCCCCCCAAATGAATTTCTCACAAAAAATTTTTCCCCCCATAAATTATTGATCCACCACCTTCCCCCCACCCCCTACCCCCCTCACCCCCCCATTTGAAACATCCCTTGGGTCAAAAACTTAGTCTTCCCCCAACATTAATTTTCATTCCCTTTAAGTTTCCCCCAAACACATCCCCCAAACCTTTAAACCCACCCAACCAAATCCCCATCACCTCTCACCAAAATTTTTCGTGTCACCAAAAAAACCTAGATCCCAGCCCCCCCTCCCCCCGGTCAGTACCCTCCCCACCCCCCCCAACACCCCCTTTCCGAAGGGCCCTTAAAAAGGTTTCCTTTTAAACACGCAAACAATATTTGTGATAGTGGGCCCTGGCGCAGTCCCCGCCCCATCTGTTTTTTAAAACTCCTAGCCTCCCCGTTAACCTGAAACCCTCATCGACGCCCCCTGATACAAAAATTTTTTGGCCCAAATATTTTTTTTCCCCCCAAAACCTTGCCAATGCATGAACCCCAAAACGTTTTCCCCTTTTTAAAAACACTATCATAAGCACCCTTTCCCAAATCTAATCCCCAATACTCCTCCATAAACCCAAACCCCCCCCCAATTTCTTATAAATTTTCGAACCCAAATGCCATGCCCTTCATACATCGCCCTTTCCCGGGCCCCCCCCATATGCCCCTCCTTCAATTCCCCTTGCCTATTACCCTCTTGAATCTGTTCCCTAAATTTTTCCCCCAAAACAACTTAAAAATCCCACACAAAAGCGAAATTTCCCCGATAATCCATTAACCGTTGACTGCTCCCCCTTTCGGTACCAACCCCAAACGCCATCCGTTGCTGCTCTCCCATTCCCTCGGGCCGCCTTAAAAATTTTAAACAGCCTTACTAAAAAACCCTCAAACCCCCCAATTTTTTACGTAGAAATCATTTGGATTCCGTCTACCCCCGGGCGCTTTTTCCCCAACCACTCCTGACAAAAGCCTGCCAAATCTCCCCCACTCCTAATCGGCCCACCCAATGTCCCCCAATCTTGACCATCAAGCCCCAAAACTGCACATACTCTTTTCCCAAAATTTTTTTGCCCTCAATGCCCCCCTCACGGGAAACCCACGCTTTTCGTATAAAGACTTTTAAAACCCAAACGTCTACATATCCACTCATACCCCCTGTCGTTACCAAAGCTTGACCCTCTATACCCTTCCACCCTACATGTACGTTTAAAAAACCCCTCATCCCATCGTCACTCTCCTCTTTTTTCTGGCCTCTTTAAAACGCCCCAAACCCCAAGGGCCCCAAACACCCCATAGCACTTCTTTTCCCAAACCCCCAAAAATTTGCAAAACCATCAAAAACCCCGTTTTTTCAATACCCTAATTTCTCTCCTTTAAACCCCAATGTCCTGCACGGTAACTTTCTTCCCCCCCCTTTTCATAACAGTCACTCAGCCGCCCTTCCAGATATCTTTTTAAACCCATACTTTAACCTATTAAACCCTTTTTTCCCACGACAAAAAAATATTCTCTGATTTCGATTTTTAGCCACCGAACCCACCAAAATTTAAACCCTTTCATCCCCCTCCCCCCCTGCCCCAAACCACCAACCGTTTCCCAAAATTTTCGCAAAAACTGGGCGACATTCCCCACCCTTGGGAAAAGCCTTTCACTTTAACTTCCAATAACCTTGACCCCTTTTAGGCAATCCCTCCCATTCAGGTCCCACCATTACTCCCTTGATCCGAAAAAAAACCCGTCCAAACCCCAAAGCAATCCCGCTCACTTTTTTTGTTTCGGGGCACATACAAAACGATCCCAGTCTTGCCCCCATATTTCCCCGGGTTTTAAAAAAAGTATGTTCTACAAACCCCCCCCCCCCCCCAAAGTCCATTTAACCCCCCTCTATTTTAAAAATTCCCCCAAAATCCCCAAACAATACCCCGGCCCCCCCCTAAGGGTTTCCCCATCCTTACGCCCTTAAACACACAATTCCAATCAAACCCCAAAATTTCAGCTACAAACCCCCCCAAAAACACCAAATAAAATACAGGGTTTCCTTTACAAATTTAAATTTTTAAAACGCACATCTCCCTCTGCCGGCCCCTACACACACACCAAACCCCATCTTTTCCCCCCCCCCACCACCCCTTTTACAAAGAAAACCCCCCTACCCCCCCCCACCCTCACAATGCCTCACAAAGAACGGGGTAGTTTCCCTTACCAATGGAAACTCCTCTTTTCAAACCCAAACGCATGCTCCACATACACATTAAACCCATTCACCTTCAACTCTAACCTGGTCTTAGTTTTGTTTCCCGCACGAACCCCAATTTTTCATACTAATACCACCCAAAAATTCACAAAACCATAAAACACTTTCTCTCTGAAACCAATTTAAAGGGGTTTTTTGCATGGGCCTTTGGGAAGGGTTAAGATTTGGGTTTTTCCTTTTTGACCCCCGGTTCTGTCTTTCCACCAGAAACGTTTCGTTACACCTCGGTCCCTCCCCCCCCCCTTTTGAAACGCTCTTAACCAACTCCGCCCCTTAGGGCGCTGTTCCCCCCTGCGTTTAAAATTTCCCCCCCGGACTTTTTGCCAGTGGGGCGGAAACAGCGTTATCACGTCCCCCGGGGTCAAAAAAGCGCAGCAGCGCGCTTTTTCCCGGAAAGCTCCCTCTGCTTGCATCAGTCGTCCCGATACTTTGTCCCGGGGGGACCCCCCACCTCCACCGCTTGCATCAAAATATTCTTTTTCACACTGCTCAGAAACCCCAGATCCGTTCCACGCCCCGATCCAACCCAAAACCCCAAAAACTAGATCTGGGCTCCCCCAAACCTTTTCCCCAAAACTCTTTTTTCAGCCAATAACACATTTAAAGCCATGGGTAATGATCTTCCACATCGCTATCACTCGCAGTTGGGGTGTCCTCTCCAAAAACCTGAGCTGCGTTCAATGAAAGGGGGTCCCCCCCTCCACACCTGCTGATTCCATCTCCTCCGCTCTCTCGACCCCTCCCCCGGACCCCTTTTTTAACAAAGCACAAAAGGCAAATCTTGCTCCTACCCTTTTTCTTACTGCAGTATGTTTGTTGCCTTTTTCCATGTTCCCAAAGCCTCCTTTTCCCCAAAAGACCGCTAGGGGGATTTAATGACCCCCCATAAAACCCACAGGGCCGGCTTTTCCCCCGCGTATGAAAATAAACACCGGTTTCGAAAATTTTGGCAGCACTTTCTACGACGGGAAAAGGGGAACGTAACTTTATCTTCACAAAAATACGTTTTCCCTTTGATTTTCCCCGCAAATGGCCCAGTGGCCCACTTCCCAACATGCCATATGTCTGTAAACCCAAAAACCCCATCGCAAAAACGGATGTTTAGAATCATCCCCTCGGGAAAGGCACTTTCTAAACTTTAAACCCCTTGTAATTGGGGAAGAAACGTCGTGAAAGGGGCGCACGTCACAGCGGATTTTAAAATGTCAAATTTAAACCTTTCCCGGTACATTCTACCACCTCCTCAACACAAATTGCCAAAAATTTAAAATTGACAAAAACCTCGTCGTTTTTATTTAAACCTTTCTTTCCCTATATCTCCTCGTCAGCAAAACCATAGTATCTCCCTATGGGTTGCAGTAGTAAACAGTCCATAAAAGTTCCCCGTTTACAAACCCCCCCCGGGTAACTCAACACAGACTTTGTTTAAGCGTCCCGGCTTGCCTGCGCCCCTGGGTGTAAAATATACTGCCACTAATCAAAGCCAAAGGGAAAACAGCAAACGCACGTCCTCACTTTCCAAAAAATTGAGTGACGAAATGAGGTACTCGCCTAAAACAGCAGAGGGGTTTCAAGCACAACCGCACTCTACCGTGGTCAGGGACGAATGTAATCCAAAATTATGGCTTTTCCCAGTCCACAGGAAAGGAAAAGGGTTTGCCCAGAACTCCTGCATATTATTTTTTTCACCCCCAAAAAAATTAAATTTAATAGCCTGGGAAATCCCCCATCTTTTGGAAATTTTTTAAAAAAAAAATTTTAAAAAGATTACTTGACAGGCCCCTAAAATGTAAAAAAATACAACATTGACTTTTGGTAGCTAATGAGAGGAAAAAAATCGTAATAAATGGGGTTTTCGGGTTTTTCAACACCCGGAAACCCTTACGCGTTACAGCCCCCCACTACCAACTAGCGGGCTGAGGCTAAACACCATTTTTTCGGGTTTCCCAATTTTCTTTTAATTTCAACTCCTGGCATTATTAACCAAACCCGGTGTGGGGTTTAAGGGTTTTAGGATCCTTCTTTTCCACTCTTCTCCTTATCAGGTAAGGTTATCTAGAAAGGAGTTTCTGTTCATTGCTACTGATTTTCCTGGTTACAAGTAACGACATTGAAGTAGAATACCACCATAAGTCTTTCTTGAATGTTATACTTATTTAACCCTTATGTAACCAGTGTTTGTTTTCTTTATTATCAGTTCTGCTGCTGGCCTGGTCAACCAGGGTAGATGCTAGTTTATTGGAGCAAGAACCCCGTCTACAGGACGTAGTGGGACATTATGACTCCTCACCTCTGAAATCTGAATTTTGGTGCTACAACCAAGTAATGACAGGATTTTCAGAACACTGGATGAACACCGCTACCCAGTATAACCAACACCATTTCTTCAAAACATCAGACCATCATACTGGATATTAGATACTCCTCTCCCAAGATCATAATGGAACCAAAGCGGCCATTTTTTTTATTTTTAGTTAAAATCCTTAGAAAATTATCTTCGTTATTATTCCTCAAGTTTTTCATTTATTTATTTTTTCATTCTTTTGTTCAGGCGGACCCCTCATGGAAGGTTCCTTGATGTTGGTGAGGGGCACTTGATTTAGGGAATTGGAACTGTGCTCCAGTTCCCCGAATTAAGCCTGAATGCCTTCCACATCCCCCCCCCGGGCGCTGTATAATCCTACGGGTTTAGCGCTTCCCCTTTGTTTATAATAATAATAATAATAATCAGGCGGAAGGCGTTCGTGGAAAAAGGTTAAATTTTAGCCATGGAATTTGATATACATATTCAAATATTTAATAAAAATGGCCTCTGACATAACGAAAATAAAAACAAATTACTATTACTTTTACACATGACATTGAATAATGCTCTTGACAATCAGACATGAGGTGCGTTCTTAATTTCAAATGCATTGGCAAGTTTTATTATCAAATATGAATTTTGTAAACTATCTGTAGAAGACCCGATGTCAGTCTACTGGCTCACCTAATTTAAAAACGCAGTTTTCAACAGTTAGCGCTAAACACATTAATACAATTGCAAACAAGTCTGTGGAAAATACTGTATATATTTTCCAGAAATTCAGTATTTATATGTAAATAGATGGCCATACTGTATTTAACAATATTTGTCATAGAAAACGGAAAGCCTGCGTCTGCGCAGACGAGACACTCGCCAACTTGGTTTTAAATTTTGTATTAGAAACGTTGGTGAATGGGGAAGAATTTTTCGTGCTCTAGAGGTTAAAATTGTGCTGACACCTCTCAAATAGGAGGCGAAATTGGTGTGTGGAAAATTGCATTTATCTGTATGTATAATTATGTACATAACAATAAATGATCATAGATAATTATTATTTATCAGTTAGACAAGTAGGAATTTGGGACACCTAGGTCGCACACATGTCCCCCTTCGATACCTACCACTGTCATATCCACAAGTTGCTCTGGACCTATTAATTAAATGAAATATACATCAGGAATTCTGGTAAATATATAAATTTGTGGACTGTATATTAAAAATAATAAATGGTTATATATATACACAATTACATAACAGAAGGAAAATATATCTTAATATCACTCACCAATTTGACTGGAGATTAATGTGTATCATACTCAGAAAACCTTACTCTAACTAAATCTATGAAAATAATGCTGGCCAGAATTAAACACAAATCTAGAGAGCTTATCTGAGGTTCCTGGAGCTGTCTTGTCCAGTCGTCTGATATCTCAAGTTATGCAGGAATGCACATCCAACAATTTCGCCTCCTATTTGAGAGGTGTCAATCCAATTTTAACCTCTAGAGCACGAAAAATTCTTCCCATTATATTAACGTTGTATCCAATTCAAAACCAAGATGGCGAGTCTCGTCTGCGCAGACGCAGGCTTTCCGTTTTCTATGACATAAATATTATTAAGTACAGTATGGCCATCTATTTACATATAAATACTGAATTTCTGGAAAATATATACAGTATTTTCCACATGGTGGATATGCATTCCTGCATAACTTGAGATATCAGAAGACTTGACAAGACCTCTCCACAAACCTCAGATATGCTCTCTAGATTTGTGTGTAATTCTGGCCAGCATTATTTTCATAGATTTAGAGTGAGGTTTTCTGAGTATTATACAATTTAATCTCCAGTCAAATTGGTGAGTTTTTAAGATATTCTCCTTCTGTTATGGAAATGTGTTTATATATAATATTTTTTTAATTTTAATATACAGTCCACAAATTTATATATTTGCCAGCATTCCTGGTGATAAATATTTCATTTAATTAATAGGTCCAGAGCAACTTGTGGATATGACAGTTGTAGGTATCGAAGGGGGACATTTTTTGCGACCTAGGTGTCCCAAATTCCTACTTGTCTAACTGATAAATAATAATTATCAATGTTCATTTACTGTTATGTATATAATAATACATTCAGATAAATGCAATTTTCCACATTTAATTTGCCCGTTGGTCCTTCTTGAACCGGAGGTAATTAGTGAACTCATTAATTAGTTAATTATTTAATAATTATATATGAAATGACAGAAGGAAGTGTATGTTAAGTTCACAAATTTACTGAATGTGTAGTGGATTATAATTATTACAGTATTAATTTGGATAAGTCAAGTGTAGCTAATTATATTAATATTTATAATATTAATTTTGCAAAGCCAAAGTGGCTAGGATTTATATTAATGTATTTGCATAATATTAATTTGATAAGACAATTCTGGCCAAGATTTATATCAGTGTATGTGTAATTGATAAGAAAAGTGTGGCTAAAGATTATTAATGTATATAATATTTATTTTGCTATGCCAAATTCTGGCAAGGATTTATTAATTTGTATAATATTAATTTTGATAAGCCAAGTTTGGCTGAAGGTTTGTATTAATGCACATTTAAAATTATATTATTTCTTACATGTAATTGCTAAGCTCAAGTAGCTAGGATTTATTTAAAGGTAAGTTGTACTATTTACCTTTATAAAGTGCATAATTTAGTACATAATCAGTGTTATTAAGTTGAATTTAATACATTGCATCATGGCTGAAAATGAGGAAATTAATATAGAAGACAAACATATGGAATATAGAGTAAAGAAAGCATCAATACAGGCTAAAAAAGTTCATGTAACCAAGGCATATAATAAGTGCTTGGAATTAATGAATCAAGAAACTGTGAATACTGATGATTTAAAATTGTATTTAGATGCTTTAGGGAATAGATATGATTCATACAAATTATATTACAACAAATATGAAGGAGATTTATTAGTAAACTGTGTAGATGAGACTGAAGTAGATCTCATGATTAATCAGTATTATGAATTAGAGGAAAAGATTCTTTCTTGTAAAAGTCAGACCTTGAATAAATTAAAATGTGTAAACCAGGCAGTTAATCAGTCTGCTCCAACAAATAATATGTCTTTGCCAAAACTCCCAGAATTGTGTTTGCCTGTGTTTAGTCCTGGTGAAAATTGGGAGGAATTTTGGTCAATTTTTAAAGCGGCTGTGCATGACAGGAGTGACCTAGCCTGTGTAACTAAATTATTTTACCTCAAAGGACAGGTAGATGTAGATGACCCTTACAATGAAGCAGTTGACTTGTTGAAAGTCACTTATGGTAATATAGAACAAAGTAGGTTGGATCTAGTGAATATCATTGTTAATTTAAAATCTCCAGATCACACTTACAAAGGTTTACAGCACTTTAGAGCTAAACTGGAGAGCACTCTCAAAACTTTAAGTAATAAATATAATCTGAAGGAATCAGACTGGTTATTGAGTGCCATGGTACAGAATAAATTAAGCTGTAAAACAATTGAATGACTCTCGAATAAATATCACAAATGTTATTTTGGTCTGGAGGAAATAAGACTAGGTCTACAAGAATTAATTGTTCAGTTGTAGACCAGCCAACTAACTCATTTTAAAGATGCAACACATAATAACTCTTAGGTATCTGTCAAGTTTCACAAAGGGAAAAATTATCCCAATGGTAATAATCAAAATTCATTTCCTAAAAATAGTTGCATAGGTGCATATCAAGTAGCAGGAATCAGAAATAATGATTCTCCACAAGGTAAGAAGAATAAGTAGTCTTCTAAGAGTATCCCAGTTAATAAGAAACCAGTCAAAGAAAAGAGAGATTGTCTCTTCTGCAAGGGTACTCATTTTTCTAAGAATTGCAATGCATACAATTCATGGAATGATAAAGTTGAAAGATTGGAGGAACTTGACAGATGTATCAGGTGTTTAGGCAATCACAATGTAAAGGATTGTTATGCCAAATTAAACTTCTGTTATCAATGTCACAAAGGAAGACACCATATAGTCATGTGTAAAGGTCTATATGATAATGTTGATAATAATGATAATGTTGACAATCCTGACACAAAAGTGGCTAATGTAAAAATTGCTGCTAATGCTAAAAATGATGGTTTTGCTGAAGTAGCCTTACCTGTGTTACAGGTAAAAATTGATGATAAAAGGTATAAATCAAAAAATGTAAATGCATTATTGGACCAGGGATCCCAGCGTACTTTCATAAAACGTAAATGTCTTGATGGTATGAAAGTACAGATGGTAGATCCCACAAGTTTAAAATTATCTGGTTTTCTCTCAGATAAAAGGTCTCAACTGTATGACACTGTTTATGTAACTGTCAGGTTGGGCAATGAGAAAAAATGTGTTAATGCAGTAATTGTAGATAGACTTCCAGAGAAAATATCTACAGTAAGGCTTAGTAAAGCTACAGAAAGACTTTCACATAATGTAAATTTAGCACCTTCTGGGGTAAGTGATGATTCTGTAGGCCCAATAAATATTTTGATAGATAGTGACTATTATGCCTCCTTTTAATGGGTATGGTAAAGAAATGTGGTGTCACCCTTTCGAAGACTGCAGGAGGCCATGTAATGTATGGTAGGATTCCTCGTAATAATAATTCATGACTAGAGGAAACTATAAATACCATAACTGTGTGTCTTACTCATGAAATCGTACCCCAGTGTAATTCTTCCACAGAGGATGGTGTTGAGCCAGTGCATAAATTGTGGGAATTAGACAGCATTGGAATAAATGTAAATGAAGAAAGTCCAGACGATTCTTTTACTCAGGAGCAATACATGAGAGATGTAAAATTTGAATCTGGACAATACTGGGTGCGACTTCCGTGGAGACTGAACCATCCAGAATTGCACACCAATTACAGAATGGCATATGGACAATTAAAGGCTCAGCTCTGCGAACTGAGTAAGATATAATTGCTGAGCAGTTAATTAATAAATTCATAGAAGAGGTATCTCCTGAGCAAGCCAAAATTATGGTCACTATTTGCCACATCACGGAGTGAAGAAGGATTCTAAGACCACTCCTCTGAGAATTGTGTTTAGTTGTAGTGCCAGGAGTAACAAAAATGTACCTAGTTTAAATGACTGATGACAGGTCCATCGTCGACGGAAAAATTATGAGATATCTTATTAAATTTCAGGGTAAAGAATTATGCCTTTATGGCTGACATAAGTAAAGCTTTCCTAAGAGTGGGTTTACAAGAGGCTGACCAGGATTGAACCCACTTCTTATGGCCTGAGAATCCTATTGACTCACTTAGCCCTCTGAAAACCTTTCGCTTTAGGAGCGTAGTATTTGGTGCTACATCCAGTCCGTTCCTACTTCAAGCGACGATAAATGCACACCTTAAAGGTACGGGAAGTCCATTGAGTAAAGTAATGAGCAAACAATTTTATGTGGACAATTTCCTGGGTGTGACGTCAACTGAAGAGGAACTGTTAATGACTTATGGAGAGGCTAATAAAATAATGCAAAGTGCAAATATGCCTCTGAGGGAATGGAATAGTAATTCGTCCAAATTAAAGGGACAAAATAAGTAAAGATTACCCTGGAGATGAAGTGCCAAAATGTAGTAATGTATTGGGTTTAACTTGGGATACTGAGAGAGATTTGTTAATGTTAAAACCTAATAATTATAGTATGCCCAATAAATTAACTAAGAGAGTTTTGCTTGCTGAAGTTTCCAAATGTTTTGATCCACTAGGTTTAGTGTCACCCCATACTGTAAGAGGGAAATTATTAATTCAGGAAGCATGGAAACTTAAATGTGCTTGGGATGAAATTCTACCTGAGGAATTCATTAACAGGGGGAATGAATTAATTGGTGATTATGAGAAAATTCCAATGTTGGAGTTCCCATACCAGGTGGCCAATCCAAATGAGAATAATGTACTCCACATTTTTTGTGATGCTTCAAAATTGGCGTATGGAGCAGTTGCTTACCTTCAATGTAATAGTGTTACTTCTCTTGTTATGTCTAAAGCTAAAGTGTCTCCAATTAAATCACGTACTTTGCCTCAGTTGGAATTAACAGCCATTTATGTAGGTGTCAAATTAGCTAATTATATAAGAAATAAGTTGCAGGAGATAAATATTAGCGACACTGTAATTTGGTCTGATAATGAGGTATCCTTACAATGGATTCGTAATGGAAACAGTAAAATTGTGTACGTACAAAACAGAGTCGCTGAAATTAATCAGATGCAAGAGAAGTATAATAGTTTGGGTCAGCATATGTTAGCATTTAATCATATACCTGGTGAGGAGAATCCAACTGATTTCTTGTCTCGAGGTTTATCTTATGCTAAATTTGTAAATGCTGTATCATGGTTTAAAGGACCGAGCTGATTGGTAAATAAAGCTAATTGGCCTGTACAAAAGGTGTATATTGCTCCTGTTGAAATTACTGTGACCAACGCTCCAATAGTTTGTCCTTCCTTAGCAATTGATATAAATAGGTATTCTTCTTTACCCAAACTAATCAATGTAACTAAGTTGGTGTTTAAATTTCTAAACAAGATGAATATTTCATATAAGTTTTCACATCCTCTTGAATTTTGGATAAAGAAGGTACAGAAGGAAATCTATGGAAATGAGATTAAATTGATGATGGAAAGAAAAATTGTGAAAGGTTCCATAATAGAGAAATTGGGGCTGTATTTAGAGAACAGTGTAATTAGGTGCAGAGGTAGGTTACAAAATGCTGAACTGGGTGATTATGCTAAACACCCTATCTTACTGCCCAAAACTCATCATCTAACAAATTTGATTGTTCTAAATGCCCATAAAAATGTAATGCATGGTGGGGTACAAGATACCTTAAATTGTATTAGGGAAACTTTCTGGATTCCACAAGGACGGCAAAATGTAAAAAGGGTGATTAAATCTTGTGTAATATGTCGCCGTGTGGATGCCAGATCCTATATGTACCCAGGTCCTCCACCATTGTCAAATGAACAATTTGAGTCGTTTAGCAACGAACTCTGGCCGGCCGCAGTGTGGAAAATACTGTATATATTTTCCAGAAGTTCAGTATTTATATGTAAATAGATGGCCATACTGTATTTAATAATATTTATGACATAGAAAACGGAAAGCCTGCTTCTGCACAGACGAGACACTCGCCATCTTGGTTTTGAATTTTATATTAGAAACGTTGGTGAATGGGGAAGAATTTTTCGTGCTCTAGAGGTTAAAATTGTGCTGACACCTCTCAAATAGGAGGCGAAATTGTTGGATATGTATACCTGCATAACTTGAGATATCAGGCGACTGTACAAGACCTCTCCAGGAACCTCAGATAAGCTCTCTAGATTTGTGTGTAATTCTGGCCAGCATTATTTTCATAGATTTAGTTAGAGTGAGGTTTTCTGAGTATGATACACCTTAAGCTCTAGTCAAATTTGTGAGTTTTTAAGATATTCCCCTTCTGTTATGGAAATGTGTTTATATATAATCATTTTTTAATTTTAATTTACTGTCCACAAATTTATATATTTACCAGCATTCCTGGTGATGAATATTTCATTTAATTAATAGGTCCAGAGCAACTTGTGGATATGACAGTTGTAGGTATCGAAGGGGGACATTTTTTGCGACCGAGGTGTCCCAAATTCCTACTTGTCTAACTTATAAATAATAATTATCAATGTTCATTTGCTGTTATGTATATAATAATACATTCAGATAAATGGAATTTTCCACAAAATCAGAGGATGTTGCTTTAGCCCATGGCAGGTGATCCCTAAAACTCTTATGTCAATGTTCTTAACCAGTAGTCCATACTGGCCAAAAAAAGATTAGTTATATTTGTGTATCATAGGAATATTAGCAGGTTTTTTACAGTTGAATCAGTTACAAAAAACGCGATACCTATTAAGCATAGACATCTCCAGAGAATGCTAGAAAGGTGTTCCCCTCTAGTATTCAGCCTGTTGCTAGGTTTTTGTAACAAGTAGTCAGTATACTGGTTCAGTTATCCGTTGAAGTTTATCATAAATATTTTATGATCCCAACTGACAGGATACTACTAATCAAATTTTAAATTAACATGTTTATTAACAAAATTAAAGTTGTCAAGGTGAATAATATAAAAAATGCTTTATATAATATAGGATAAAAGTTACTACACTTCTCTCATATTGCAAAAGTAAGATATGCAGTATAATGCTGAAGGCACATATCATATCTTTATGGCTCTTAAGTGCTGTCTGGTACATTGTCAGCAATTGTGGATGTGTTTGAATGTGTACATGTACTTAACCACTTAACCACTGAATGACTAAATGTCCTCAAATAATATATCTTCCTGACCAAATTGGCAATCAGAACAGCTTGCTTGAACAGTACGGCGACCATTTGCCAACAAGTCATAAGCAGCAGCAGCAGCACACTGAGTCATGAACAAGGGGACAAAATAACTAACCCTAAATGGGGACCTCCAGCAGATCCACCTCTTCCAGGGGGGCTCCTTGGCGTGGTGAAGAGGCTCTTGGTCTGAGGAATTAGACTTGTCGGTCTCCTTCCTCAGATCAAACCTAATTACCCCCCAATCCCCCCTTCCCTATCCCATCCTCCCCTTTTTCCTTTCCTCCTCCTCCTCTTCCCCACCCCTCCCTTTTGCCTTTCCTTTTTCGGCCTTGTGGATTTTTCCTACAGGCGCGCTAGTTCCTAGGTAGGGGAAAGGGTACTGGGGTTGAGGTTCTTGGCAATGGCATAGGTTGCCGTGGAATCTGGATCGCCTGGGGATGTCCAGATCCCTCTCCGGTATCCCGGAGGGTGGCTTTGGGTGTCTTTTGGGCGACGGGTGTATCTCTGGAAGTCACCTTTCGGATTCAGGGGGTGGTCGCAGATATCCAGCCGCCCTCTCTTTTGTCCACCGAGGTAGCTCGGCAGATGTGAGGTTGCTGTCCCAGATTGCTGGTTTACTGGCATGAAGGGTAGGGTATGGCACGAGTTCCATGCTGCATCTGTGCTACTTGCGGTCCTGAGGTCCTCTTGGGCGCGGAGGGAGATTTCTGGCCCTTTCATTCCTCCTAGGAACTATCCCTCCCCGGTCCCCCCTTTTTTTACTCTTTTTTTCATTTTTCTTTCTTTTTTTTCTTAAAAACAAAAAGAAAAGTAACCTAAACCTGGATTCCCCAGTCCATGACACCACTACTCCCGGGCCCCTTATTATTACTGCACCCCGTTCTGACCTCGCCTCATCTTTTGGCCACTCTTCAGACACTCCTAAGACCCCTGTACCTCTTGCTGGTGCTGCTTCGTCACATGCTTCAGGTGCCGGGGTTTCGACTGACTCCTTTGATTTGTCTGACCTCTGTTCTTCTTTGACTATGGTTCCGGCCTCTCCCTCTACGGTGCGGCAATTTTCAAACTGACAGCCTGTCCCACGTCGGACCAACTCTGGTCTCACTTCTAAATGCCAACGACAATCTCCTGATGACGTCACTTTGTTATCTTTCCATTCTACTCGGAAAAGACCGACACGTTATGCACTCCCTCTCCACACAGTTTTGGACCTCACAATGGACTAAATTCTTTACTTTAAGACCGACTTCTTCTACTGCCTATCTTTCTGACCATAGTATTGGCAAAGCGCTCCTACGCCATGTTGGTAGAGATATTTCCTTTCATGCTTTTAAGAGTGGTATGCTTATCATAGTCCAGAATGCTACCCAAGCAGGACATCGGTTACAAGTTCGAAAGGTGATCCCTACACCGCAACAGTGTAGAAATTGCTGGCAATTTGGCCACCCAGCAAAATATTGCAGCCCTGGGGGCCCTAAGACCTTTCCCTAAACCCTTCCCAGTCGCCCCCCCTCTTCCTTTAATTTTTCTTTGAGGCTCCCCCTTTCCCGTACTCTCCCCCCGTTGCTAGTCTACTTGAATGAGGGGGGAAATTTGTTCCCCTCAAAGGGGCAAATTCCCTTTTTGCTACGGGGGTTTTCATCTCCCCCAAAGGGGAGACCCCCTTTTTTTTCTTATTCTCGTGTTTCAAAACTCCGCTATTTTGGGGGCCCCCAATTTTCGGCAGCCTCCCTCAGTTCCACCCCCATATTTCCACCCGATCTAATTTTTTTAGCTGTCCGGGGCTCAGACCCCCCATTTAAAACACCTCAGTCTTTTCTCACTTTTTCGGTTCTCCCTCAAAAACCCCCCGTATGGGAAAAGCCCTTTCGAACAAAACAACCTCCCCCCAATCGTCCCTCAAAACGCTCAGAAGTCCAAAAATCTCCAAAAAAAACCCCCCCCTTCCATTCATCCCCCTCCACACTTTACCTTCCCGGTCCCCTGTCCCTTTGGTCTCCCCCTTTTCACGGTCTTTTTAAAAAGTGGGGAGGTTCATCCCCCCAAAACCCGTCCCTTTCCCCCCCCGGTCCCCCCCCAAAAATTTTTTTCCCCTTTTTCTCCCACCTCCCAGTTTCTCCCCTCTTCAAACCCCCTTCCACACTTCCCAGTTCCCCCCCCCCCCTTTTCCCGCCCCCCCCCCCAAACTTGAAAACAGTCCTTTAAATTTTTTCCGACTTTACTCAAACTCCCCCTTTCCCAAACTCCAAAAAATTGCCCTACCAAACAACGTCCTGAATTTTGAAACCCTTGAAGAAATTCCTGAAATGTTGCAGAACCAAACCTAAATACACTAATTCACCCGGGTCCTTTCCCTTTTTTCCCTCTTCTCCCAGCGCAACTCCTTTTTTCCGTGCACCTTTCCCTTTTCGCTGCTTAAAACTTTTTCCGCCCCCAACCGCATGGCCCTTTTCTAACCCCTCTAGCCCCATAAAAACCCTTTTATTTTTGGGGATTTCAATATTTTTAAACTTTTCCCAAATTCTTTGGCCTATTTCCCGTGGAATAAACGGGGTTTCGGGGGAAAGGGGGTGAATTTCGCCCTTTGTTTCCCCCAAAATTTTCCCCCTTTGGGTTTTTGGCTTAAAAAGAAAAAAAATTTAAACACTCCCTGTTATCAAAATCCCATCCAGGCTATAATTTATTGTTTTCTTCGGATCTTTTCCCTGAGGGGGACCTTTAAACCCAAAGTCCCCTTTTCTTCTACACATTTAAAAATTTCGAAACCAAACAGCAAATTTGCCAATTTCGCTGCATTACACAGCACCCCAAAATTTTCCACCGAAAAATGGTATACACCCTGTTCTTTTTTACCCTCTCCTTCCCCGAGCTTAAAACTTTTCCCCGATATTGCCTTTCTTGTTTCGTCATGACCGCCCCCATTTCCCGGGTTATTTTTGGCGTTTTTTAAATCCCCATCTTTTTTCCCCCGGGGGGGGGAGTCCCCATTTGTGTTTCCCCCGTGGAAATTAAATTTGGGGGTTTTTTCCTTGCTTCCCACCACCTCCATTTTTTAAAACGGGACCCCCCATTTTGATCCTCGTACTAAACCCCTCTTGCTTCGATCTCCACCCTGCTCCCCCCTTTCCCTTTGCACGGGATTCACCGGGTCTTTTCTCTCGTTTTAAAAAGACAGCGATCATTTTCCAACCCTTCTTACTTCCCCTTCAAAACACCACCTCTTTGTAACCCCAACACGGGCTTTTGATCGGGGAAATTGGGGGCCCTTTTAACTCAAAACCTGACTTTTTTTAATGAATTTCCCTTCATCGCCCCATTGATGACTTTTAAAAAAACCTCTTCTCGTCCTCATTTTTTTAATTTGCACTTCTCTTTCTTTTACCCTAAAACCTCGGGCAGGAAATTCTCAGAAATGCTCCCTTGGGGGTCTCCTGTTTTGTGCTCGGCATTTCTTTAAAACCCGGCTGGGGGCGGGTACCGTATAATGAACCACTGAAACTTTTGTTTTTAAGCAAACCCTGCGAACCCTCGCCGTGTCATCCGGATGCAAAAACGCCCCCTTGGGGGCGAGATTGCCCTCCATCATCCCCCTCTGCTTCCCCAAATGATCCCGTCTGGAAAAAAATAGGGAAACTGAGTGGAAAAATATTTCCAAACCCCGGGCCCTTTTTCTGCGGGTTCCCGGGAAATAAATTAAAACACATTGAAAACTCTTGGGTATCTTTTTTGGGGAAAAATTTTTTTCGCCACACAGGGGCTTCTCAGTCCATAAAAAGGGGAAATCTTGAAGGAATGGGAAAGGAAATTTGGGTAACCCGTCCCCTCAACCTTGAGTCAAATGTGGTCACCCCTAAATTTTGGGAATAAAAACCCGGCATACTGCAAAAAGGGGGAACTTAAAAACCCTTTTGGCAGAAGGTGAAAGGGGGTCAGACCCTCCCAACCCGGTTTTATAAGCTCCTCCTCACACTTGCCGTTTTCTATTCAAGTTGATGACGACCCCATCGACTCAAGGTTGGGGGACGATTCCCCTCTTTCTCCCCCCTATTCTTCAAGATTCTCCTTTGTATGGACGGGATGAAGCCCGTGGGGCGAAACGTTTCCTCAATAAAGATACCCAAGAGTTGCACATTTCCAAATTTTAAATTAACTTTTGGGGTTTTCCCTAAAACCCCCCTCTATAAATTTGCCGGGTGTTGTTTATAGAAAACCCCTCTAGATGTTGCCATTAAAATTTGGCAACATCGGGCCAAATTTCCCGGGGGCCCCAAAACTGTCCCCCCCGTTTCTTTCCTCAAAGTCCCCCAAGAGTTAGCCACCCTTTGACTTTTCTTTCTTAAAAGAAAAACCCAAAATGCCCCTTTTCCCTTTTCCGGGAACTGGAGGCAACCCCCTTTTCACTTCCCCAACTTTGGGCAGCTGGGACTGACGACTTTCAAATTCGTATTTTACAACTTTTAAAAACATTAGTCACCCTTGCATCCTTTTAAAACCCTTTTCAATTTTTTTGGGCCAAAGGGAAATTTCTTCCACAGCTGTGGAAATCTGAAATTTTGTTCCCCTTTTCCCTGCAAACCGGTACAAATGGGACCACAAGCCCCCCACTATCGCCCAATCGCTCTTACCAGTGCATTTAAGCAAAGTGATGGGAAAACGGAAAAAAGGGCATTTAAAAGTGGAAATTTTGAGACAACAGTCTCTCCACACGTCAATTGGGTTTCGTAAGGCCAATTTCCCCCAAAAACCCCCCCTTTCTACGTTTGGAAAACTAAAGTTCTAAAGCCTTTGGGGAATAACCACTCGTTATTGCCAAATTTTTTACCTTTAGGGGGCATGTGACACAACTTGGAGGTATAATAATTTTTCCCAAGCTCACTCTTTAGGGCCCCCGAGGCAATCTTTCCCTCCTTTCCCTTTAAAACTTTTTAAAAATGACAGAACCCTTTTCCGTTTCGAGTCCAATAATGTGCTCTCCTGAAGGGGTTTCCCCCAGGGTGGGGTTCTTTAGCACAAAACTTTTTCCCCCTTTTTTCTCATCCAAAAATTTTTCCCCCATTTTCTGTAGATGACTTTGCTATTCTTGTGCATGCGCTGACTGTCAAACCCCAAATTTCAGTTTCTCCCAGCAAGCGGTCGACATGTTTTTCCCAAATTGGGGCCCCCACGCATGGTTTTTTAAATTTTTCCCTACCCAAAAAACCCCCAAATTTTCTTTTTACAATGCTCTGTCATCTCTGATCACCTTTGTTTCCTCTATGGGTCCCCCTATCCCTGAACGTATACAGTCCCGGTTTTTTTTCCCAGGGCCCTTTTCTTTGGCCTAGGTTTCCGGAAACCTCAATTACCTCTCTGAAGGGAACTTGCCACACCGGGTGAACCCTTCCCCAAAAACCCCTTTCTCCATCTTTTAAAGGGAATGGGTCGACGAACTCTTTCCTTTGCCTACATTCAGCCCTTTTTTAACGAAACTCGATTAAAGGGACCAGATCTTTCACGGCCCCTTCCCGCTACTCTAGCCAAACCCCTCCATCACCAAAGGGTTAAAATTTATGCCCTTGGGGCTTTTCATTTTTACTCTTCCCCCGTTGAGAGCCCTAAGCAGAAGCGAATATTTCCCCCTTGTCTATCGCCGTAAAAACCCATTCCCCTTTGCTATAATGTAAGTGCTCATGATCTCCCCAATCCTCCATTTATAGAATGGTCACTGAATTTTAGACATTCTTTTTTTGTTTGCCGCCCCTGTTTGCCGTCCCTTCTCCCCTTTGCCTACAATTTGCTCTTTTTCTTCCCTTTGTTACCACCTTTAAAATGTTAAGGGGCATCTCACTTTTTCCCCACAAAACCCCCGGGAAGTTCCAGTTTTTCCCGGTCTGTTTTTACCCGCTCCCCTTTCCCCGAAAACCCAACTAAAACCTAAGGTGGGTTCCCCCCTTTCTTTTTCTTGACCACTTTCCCCTCTATTTCCCCATGCCATCACAGGGGTAAACAGATGGGTCTAAAATTTTTTTCTGACCCCGGGCCGGGTTTGCGCAGGTTTCCGGGCACGTCGTGCGGGGGGGCATTTACTATCTTTGGGTAGCATTTTTTTCTGCTGAAAATTGGGGTAATACCTGGTCAACATTTGTGGTGTCTCAGACTCCCTTTTTCCCACAGGCCAATAAAGGAAATTTGATACACCTTACCCCCTAAATTCTCCGTATCCAACTTCCCGGGTATGCCTTTTCCGAAACCCAAACATAAAGTAAATTTTTTTTTGGGTTGGGGCCCTGGGCCCTGTTTACGTACAGGGGTTCATACGTCAGGCTGCTGGGCCCCTCAGCATACATGCCCTAAACCCTTTTTATATAGAAAGGGTTTTTTTATTTCCGGACTATTTTGCCCGTAAAAGTTTACCCACCTTTACACCCCTTGGTAACAAATTTTGGGCAACTCTACTCCCCCTAACAAACTTTATTCTAATTTAAAACCCAGCATAAAATTATTGGGCCCTCTTTTTGCATCAGTGCCAAGGTTGGGAACTACTCTCTCCCGCCCCTTTGCAATTTGGGCCCCCCCGTCTAAACCCTGGGAAACTCAAGGGAGGACCCTTTTTCCTCTCTGTAGAAGTTTCAAGTTTTTAGTTTCGATTAGCCACATTCTGTTAAAAATGACCCTTTTCTAATCCCAAAGAGCATACAGAAAATTTTCCTTTCCCAAAGTCGTTTTCCCGGGCTACTACTCCTCTTTAAATTCCCTTTTTTGCAAAGGACTCATTGACTTCTTTAAAAACCCACTGATTTACTCCACAAACTCTGATAACCTTTTGCACTCCCCCCCCCCTTTTTACCTCAATCTCTTGGGTGGGCCCTTTTCCCTTTCCGTTCCCCCTGCCCCCCGTTCCCCCGTAACCTATTTCTTATCCATCTCCCTTTTGGGCCCCTATACCCCCCCGCTTCCCGCCCGCAGTGCGTAAAAAGCCCCTTTTGGTTTAGTGCTTCTTTTTGATTATAATAACTACCAAAACATCTAAATAAAGACCAAAAAAAGAGGCGAGAGAAATTTGGGGTTTTAAAAAGGGCCAGTAACGAGGGAAGGAGGAAAAAAAGGCATCCCCCCCATCTCAGTACATCACCCTGACTTTTAAACCCGGGTACCCAGGGAAGGGGCTTTCACAAACAACAAGGGGGATAGTTAACCCAAGGGACTTGCCCGTCAGGCAGCAAATCCCAAAACCCAATGTACAAAAAATTAAAATGTAAAAAATTGCATCCTACCTAATGACATAAGCAACGTCCTCTTCCTTTTGGGGGGGGGAAAGGGTCTACGTGGCAATGCTCCTCAGTTTCCCGGGTGCTGTGGTGTAGGGGGTTCTGTCGCAAACCCCTCTGTCCCAAACAGGAAACTACCATTAGTCAAAAAGGGGTTCCTTTATAGAAAGCGGTCCAAAAACTGGGCCGGAATTTAGCTTCTCCGAGTGGCAATATCGCCTTTCGGGGCAAGTATTACTACCCAAGATCATCAAGGATGTAGGGATTTAGGATGGAAATTATACAGAGTAGGCCCTTTAAAAAAGCCCCACAGAATTTTGTAAATTGCCACAGCAAAAACCCCACGAATCGTTGTAAGTTTTGATGCTAAACCCCGCTGTTTTTCGTGAGGAGATTTTTGGGATCCAGGGATTACACATTGGGTCAAGCTTTATAAAATTTTTCCCTTTGGTTGGGTGAGGGAATATTAAAGATTTTTTGAGAAATAAGGGGCAGTTTTATTTGGCCCCGCATGGGAGTGGGTGACGGGGGCCTATGGGGCGCCGGAAGGCCCTTTTAAACCCCAAAATGAAAATTGTGACACCCCATACCGCCTACTTACCTACAAATTCCCGGCAAAAGGTCCTGGTTTTCTTTTGCCGGGAAAAAAAAGCATGCCGCCTATGGGGGGGAAAAGATCACAAGCATGGCCTTTTGGGGAAACGGCAATGACCCCCTGGCCCAGAGGTGGGCCAAACTGCTCCTGCAAGGGGGAAGCCCGTTTGGGGAAAAGCGATGTGAGGATGGGGTGGTCGCTATGGGCAGATAGTGGGTGACCGCATTAAAAGACTTGGGGGCCAAAAGGTAGGCAATTGGGGAGCAGAAAGCACGGGGGGCGAAAAAAATTTTGGGGAAAATTTCTGAGGTTTGGGAGTCTTTTTTCGCTGCCTGAGGAGGCGGGTTTTTCCTTAGCGGGAGTAGCGACGAATTGACGACTGGGACTTTAACGACAAGGGGAACCCTATGGCAAAAGGGTTGATAGGGATCAAAGGGT
>NW_026465691.1:0-13005 GCF_026875155.1 Cherax quadricarinatus
CCTTTATAGTCGACTGAGCAGAACGGATTAGATGAGCACCAAGTAGTACGTTCCTAAAGCGGAAAGTTTTAAGAGGGTTAAGTTTATCACTAGGATTTTCTGGCCACAAGAAATGGTTTAATCCTGGTCTTGCCTCCTGCAAACCCACTCTCGGGAAAGCTTACTTATATCAGCCGTGAAAGAAAAAATTCTCTACCCTGAATTTTAGTAGGATGTCTCCTAATTTTCTGTCAACGGCAGACCTGTCTTTAAATTTATTATTATTATTATAAAAAAAAAAAAGAACGCTAAGCCACAAGGGCTATACAGCAGACCTGTCATTAAACAGTCTTCAGGCTTGGGTGCATCTTTATTACGTCCTGCACTTCAATTGAAAACTATTATCAGGGAGTGGTTTTATAACCCTTTTTTTTATCTTCGTGGTGCGTTAAGTAATGACCATAAATTTTAGCCTGATCAGAGGTACCTCTTTGATGAACTCATTCTTTATCTGCTCATCAATTATCTCATTATATTCGGCCAATAAACCCGGAGTCTTATTTAAACTCATGAAGCTGCTTTTAATTGCGCATAAACCATTTTATAATTTGGGGCAGTTCTAGTTGTTTCCCAGCTTCCATGGATTTTGTCCATGTTCATATTTAACATTTCTCAGGTAATGTTCCGGGGTAAAAGAATCATTTGGACTTGATGCATATTAATTCTGATGCTGTCCAGCTCCCATAATTTTTATACTGGCTCAACATTGTCTTCTTGACAATGTTGACCATATATAAATTATTAGTAAGACACAGTGACAACATTTACTGACTCCTCTAGTCATTCCTTTAAATTAGAGCGGGGAAGCCTACCATACATTACATGGCTTTCAGCTGTTTTTGGGTAGTGATGAATGGTTTTGAAAACCGACAATTTGAAGGATTGAGACACTTGTGCAACATATGGGAATCTTTACTGAAAAAAACGTTTCGCCACACAGTGGTTTCATCAGTCCAATACAAAGTAGAAAAGGGTAAGGAGAGGAGGAGTTTAGGAAATCAGTCCCTCAGCCTGGAATCGATTGTTTCAGTCCCCTCACTCTTGTAGGAAGTACAGCATAGTTCTTAATACTGACTACATAATAAGCCACCTTTTATGGCCCTATGCTGTACTTCCTACAAGAGTGATGGACTGAACACATCGATTCCAGGTTGAGGACTCTTTAGTAAGTGAGTTTATTCAGGTATAACACAAATACTGTTACATAGAATTATCATACACAGCAGCATATGTGTAGTAGAGTGACGCCACATTTTTTTTTTCCATATCTTTTACAAACATCCTTATTAAGATATTTATTGCCTCTACTGAGTCATTTAATCTACAAAGGAGGGGGCCAATTCAACACCATTCTGTGAAAGCTGTCTTATTGTTCACTAAGCCCAACTGTAGATACTTTTTTCCGCAGCCTGTCCACGATGACTGCATTAATACGTTTCCCTCCCTGCCCCAGGCCGACACTGTTTACACTGTATCGTACAGCTGGGACTTTTTATCTGATAAAAATCCAGACAATTTAAATTTTGTTTCGCTCCGACTACGGGGAGGGGGTTGTCCCCCCACCCCTCGCTGTTTTTCGGGCGAGCTACCACAGTACATCAACAACCATGAGTAGTTGGACGGCGCTGCTCTTTTTGGGGATTCAAAAGGCGAACATACAGTAGGGAGAGAAAAACTATCCAAAAGATGTTCGGTACAAGTGGAATACAAAACGTATTTTCTCCCAAACATCACAGGGACACATAGGTATCCCCAACGAGGAATTAAGGGCGCGCTCTTAAGGGTTTTGTCAAGAATTTTCGGAATTTCTAAAAGACCGGCCCTCCAAGAATTGCGGCGACCAAACAACGCGGGGTGTGAATTCAGCGATGGATGTTTTTACAGATGTTTCTAATACTACACAGGGGTGAAGGTAGGGAATGTACCCTTCGAGGCTAGGGCGTAGGCCCACGGGGTTTTTTTTCCATTAGGGACATGCATTCTGAAAACCAGGGGGTATGGGGGGATGGCCGTAAAGGAATCCCGGGAAAGGTTCTTACCCCCCCTTAAAATGCTTTAACAAGGCCTAACCACCTTTAACATGACCGGTGTAAAACAGTTTTTGTGACATGCGGTCAGAGAAAAACATGTCGCTGTGCGCTCTTATAGCACAGGGCACCCATGTCCTGGGAGGCGGGCTCCCAAATTCTGAAACGCCGATTGTGATTAAACGTCTGTGATTTGGTGCCGGGCCTTTTTCCTCTGGACCCGGAGGCCTGTTCCTAGAAAGGGAGGCGCCCGGGAGGTGGGGGGAGGAAAAATGTGTCACTATCCCAGGGATCGGGGAGTCGAAGGTGTTAGCGGGGAGTCTTTATCCTAAGCTTCACCGGGAGGGTTACGGCAGATGTCAAAAGGGTTTTTTTGGATGGGATGGCCCGGTTAAAAGGGTTCCTCATTTTATGTAAATTTGGAGACTGGGGGGGACAACAAATTGGGGAGAAAGACTTAGAAAAAAGGCTGATGTGTGGGGCCGGGGGAGTACACCAGGGGTTCGCTGGGGGTGAGAGTGTTAAGGGAATTCTAAAAAAGAACGGGGCTCAAGAAAACGGGGTTATTACCCCGGGGGCAGAGCCGGGGAAAAAATCAGGGCAGGGGGTTGTGAGCCGAGCACAATGCAAGGGTGCGCCTGATTTTGCACAGTAGAGGGGGGGGGGGGTGACTGCCAAAACTCGAGGGGTAAGGGAATACGCAATGTAAAAGGCGCGATAAACCCCCGGGGCATAGGGAAAGCCGCCACTTTATAATTTTTCAGAATTCCCCTTTTATGTCAAGGGACTTAAGACTGGGGTTAAAATTTTTGGTTGGGGGGTTTTTTTACGGGTTTTATGTAGATATTTCTTTTTGCAAACATAATCATGGCGGGTGGGTTGCGGTTAAAAGGAATGGGATTATGTACCAGGGGTTTTCAATTGAAGGGTAGCATGGCAAAAAGAGAAAAGCCCCTGCTTTCACGCGGGGAAAGGGGGGGGGGGAGGGTCGTGAGGGGGGATGGTGTCGGGGGAGAGTCAGCTATTTTTGGGGTTTCAGAAAAAGCAATACCAGGTAAAGTAATTTTGTCAAAGGGGTTTCGATCACTTGGGGGTTTGCCTGTATAACGAATAGGGGGTGATTGAATTTTGATTAGGTGGGATGTCAACCGAGAGGGCGGTTGTGTGCTGGTGTGCGGGGGATTATTGCGAGATTTTGGGGGTTGTTGATGTGGTGGGGGGGGGGGACCCCTAGTGGACACACGTTCGTCCGTGGGGGATATGAACCGTTTGGGACAAATTTTATTTTAAGCGGGGTTAAAAATTTTTGTAGGGTGAAAACCTTCGATGGGGGGTTTTTGGGATCACAGGGCGTAATAGAAATTTTGTGTGGATGGATGGGGTATTTTTCGGGGTACTGGAAATTAAATGAAGGCTTTTTAAAGGGAGGAGGAGGGGGGGCCTTTTTTTCAGTTTTGGGTGTTCCCCTTTTTGGGGGGCTGGGGACAGGGAGATAGATCGTTAGATTGGGGGGAATCAGGGCAAAAGGGGAATACAATTTTTTTAAGGTTGGGGGAGGGGAAGGGGCGGGTGGGTTTTGGGGTTCAAAATTTTCTGGGGGGACATTTGCAAGATTGTTTTTGGGGGGGAGGTGGTAGGGGGGATACATGGACAGTCGCGGATGGGATCGCTGAAATACACAATGATAGGTTTGATAAATTGGGGTTTAGGGGGGGGTTAGAGGTTTTATGGGGAAAGCCTCGGGTTTGTTTACGAATTTAGGGACCGAAGAGTGTAACCACCAATTTCACAATTGAGACAAGCTCGGGGTGGGAGGTATCCATGGGTCGATCCACCCAAAATACTGAAAGAAGTCTCTATGCTGATATTTTGGGTTTGGGGAAAAGGGGGATTGGGGGAGGGGGGGGGTTTTCCTGGGGGGGTTTTTTTGAAGGGGGTTCCTACTTTTTTAAGGGGCGGATAGAGGGGGGTTGGAGGTTGGTTAAGTGGGGTTGAGGGGGAAGAGGCAGTTTTGGGGAAAACCCGGGAAAACACCGGGGATAGACGGTAACCAAATGATTTTTTATAGAGCACAGGGGGGGTGTAAGGCAGGCTTGTTGGGCATTGGATCAAATTTAACAGGGGGGAATTTTGGCCATCGCAAAGAACGGGTGTCATTTTTTTTTGGGTGCCAAAGAAGAGGGGGGTAGAGATTGATGCTTACCGAAAATTTTCTTTATGTTCAGATTAAAAGGGTTTTTGCAAAAATTTGGGGTAAAAACAAAAGGGTTCAGGGGGTCGGTGAAAAGGGGGGACTTTTTGGGTACCCGGGGGAGGAGTATGCGGGTAGGCATGGACGTTTTGGGGATTCCTTGGGGTAGTAGTAAGGGGGGGTATTCTAGGTCTGGATTGGGAAAAGCTATGTTTAAAGGGATAGGATTTTTTGTTTGAGAGTAGGGGTGAGAAGGGGTTTTGGGGGGAGGGGGTTTGGAGGGGTGAGGACATTGTATGAGAATGCATCGATGAAGTACAGGTAAATGGGGGTTGGGTATTATAACATGGGGAGGGGTTTAAGGGAGGGGGGCCACCTCCCAAAACCTTTTCATGTATGCAAATCCCTTTTTATTTCTGGTTGATGGGGGAGGAAATGGGGGAGAGGGGTTTTTTGGGGAAAATTGTTGGGTTTGTAGATGATACAACTGTTTTTCTTAATAGATAGAAGATTTAAAAAAGGGGAAGGGTAATTGAATTTTTTTGGGAAAGCTACGGAGAAATTAATAACAAAATCACGGGTTTTTGGAGGGAGGGGAATTGGGGAGGGGGACCTGGGGAGGATTTTGGGGAAACTGAGTAGGGTAAAGATTGGGGATTTTGTATTTACAATGTACAGGAGCAGGGGGGTTAAATTTAAAATGTAAAAGGGCAACTTTTAGTAGGCCAGGATCTAAGGGGCCGGGGGTGTAACCTTTAATCAAGGTTGGGGGAAAAAAGCTGATTTTTTAGTAAGGTGTGGGGGGTGCGGAAAATTTTCCCCAAGAAGTCAATATATGGAATTTCAAAGAAGACCTTAAGGGAGGTGGGGTTTTGGGAGGGGGTGGTTGGGGGAAAAAGTTGGGAATCTGCGGTAAGACAGGGGGGATTGGGGGTTGATGCATTAGGGGCCAGGGGGGAACGCTAAGTGAAACAAGGTATATTCGGGGAGCGGGGGAAAGGGGCTTTGGGTGGGGGGGTGATGGGGGGAAAAACCGCAAATGGGGGGGGGGCAGGACTAGTGGATTGAAAAATTGTTGCGGTTATGTTAAAGTACGCAATGTTAAAAAAAACTCAAGGTAAAAAAGGTTAGTGGGGGTGGGTCTCGTCAGGAATCAAAGCAAGGGGTGGCAGTGATCCCACATATGATTGGGAGGATATGGGGGAATTTAGAAATTAAAATACCGGCAAAAGCGAGGGGAAATTTGTTTTTTTGATTTTTTAGGGGCGTTAGCATCGAAAGAGGGCTAAGACGAATGGTTTTTTTGAGAAGGCATCAGCGGTTTTTTTGGGGGAAATTAAACGGCTTTTTATTATAAAAATTTTTTCGCTTTTAGTGGTAAATTTGGTTTAAGAGGGTTTTCTTTTTTTTTTATTTTTGGGGGGGGGGGGGGAGATATCAACCCTCAGGGCTTTAGTTTGATATGGGGGGGGTACCCAAAGAGGTGGGGAGGGCTATCGAACTAATAGTTGATTTCTTGCATGTTTTTCTGGGGATGAGGGAGTGGGGGGAAAAAATTTGGATAAAAGCTTGGGGGCGTTTTTATAGGGGCAGCATGTAGAACAAACAATTATATGGGGAAGGGGGTAAGTATTTTCCAGAGGGAACGTGACTTCGTTTAAAAGTCTACCCTTTTGGGGAGGGGTGAAGGCAAGGGGTTGGTCCTCAGTGGGTGTCCCCTTGGAGTGATTTGGAAGCCTGATGAGGAAGGTTGATTGGGTTTTTCAAGGTGATAGATGGGGGGAAAGTTTTTTTTTGCAGGAGCCTCGGGGGTCCGGGGGATGTAGACCTTTTAAAAATTTTTTAAAATCACAGAGCAAAGATATGTGATTTTCTTTTTTTTCTCTTTTTTTATAAAACCATTTTATATAGGGGGGTTTTTAATTTTAGTAATTTGAGGTTTTTTTTTATCATTCGAACTTTTAGAAAATTTTTCCCTTTTCATTGGCTCTTTTTAATCGTATTTAAGGTACAAAAAAACCTATGTACCAAAATATAAAAATATTTGATGGGGGTTTTTATATCCCTTTTTATTTGAGGAAGGGCATAAATTTGGGGTGTTAAAGGTAACATTAATTTTGTGTGTGTAGGGTGTTTTTGGAACCAATGTCTTAGGTAAGTTCTATCTTGGAGTAAAATTTTTTAGTTTATTTTGGGGAAAAATCTTTATGCTTTATTTTCATGTATCCATTTTTTCTGATGAAAAAAGCCATACACTTGTGTGTAAAGCTGGTATATATTATATAAATAATTTTGGTGTATTGGGTAATATAATTTAAATTTTAGTGTATGTATGTATATAATATATAAAATAAGTATAGTTTTGAGGACTCATTCCCCACATTTTTTTAATACTCCGACTGTTTGTTTGGAAGTCGGGTTTTTTGGTTATTTTAGTAGAATTTTTTATATCAATTGTTTTTCAAAGTTTTTTGTGTATCGACATTTTCTGCACTTCTTTTTGGGGTGTTTTTGTATTTGTTTGTCTATTTTTTTTTTTTGAAAGTCTTTTTTTTGTTTGTTTTTGTTCAGATAACCATCTGTGCTGAAGAACATATTCACATACATGTAAAATTATTGTGCATGTAAGTATATACATATATAAAAATGATTTTGACTTTTTCCTACATTTTTATGACTCCGACGTTTATTTTGTATCGTATTTTTTTTTTTTTTTTTTTTTTTTTTTTTTTTTTTTTTTTTTTTTTTTTTTTTCCTTTTTTTTTGAAATTGTTTCCTTACGTTTAATTTTGTTTTTTTAAAAAAAATATAAAAAAAAAAAATTAAATTTGCAGTTTTCCCATTTTGCACTGCCATTACCTCTAAGGGCAATTCGTTTTATTAAAAATGTGCGTTGAGATCCTTGATCTAACAAAATTTAAATTCACTATGGAATGGCTACTTCAGCAATAATTTTTTACATTAGTAACAGCTGTGCCAGGGTTACCATTATCATTAATATCATTATACATACCCCTTGCACTTACTATATGGTGTTTTTCCCTTCTGACACAGATAAGAATAGAAATTTTAGTTTAGCAATCCTTCATATTATGATGCCCAAACATTTGGTACACCTGTTAAGTTTTTTTTCAATTTATCTACTCTAAAATTTACAAAACTAAACATTACAATTGTTGAGGAAGAGTACCTTGGAAAAATAAGAGAATCCCTTTTTTGTTCCATTCCAATTATTAAGTGGACTACCCTATTTAAGTACTTATTCCTTTAATTTCCTGTGGTGAACCCTATTCCAGGTTTCTGCCACTTGAATGTTCCAATATTATTTTATTAGGGGATAAATTATTATATAATTATTAGTGCATGTCATCTCTTTGTGGAACTTAACGGATACATCAGAATCATTATCTGTTACATTATAATTATTTGGTTGACTAGTCTGTAGTTGGACAATTTAAATTTCTTGAATACTTATTGTTATTATTTCCAAAGAGAAATATCCTTTAAGGTACTTACTAGCTAACTATCTACAGTCTTACTAGTCAATTTTTTTTGCACAATAGCGCTCAATATCCAATCTGATCCATCCAGATAATATCTGTATTTAAAGGGTTTTAAAGTGTTTGAAAAATTTGTATAATTGTAAACTGGATTTTTAAATAATTACAATAGCTACTATGTCCAACCTACTTTGCTGTAAATTACCTTGGATGACCTATAACGAATCAGCTGCTTCTGTGCAACTGTTGTCAACATTTAGAAAACCTTGTATTAATATGTGGGCATCATCTCTCACCTGCCCTTAAAGGAAATAATTTGGT
Organism: Cherax quadricarinatus; assembly: GCF_026875155.1. Taxonomy (NCBI): domain Eukaryota; kingdom Metazoa; phylum Arthropoda; class Malacostraca; order Decapoda; family Parastacidae; genus Cherax; species Cherax quadricarinatus. Next base: position 8,079 of record NW_026465691.1, read on the forward strand.
GACAACAGCAAGATCATTCCTATTATGTACAGCTGCCTTGAATGTAGACAAAATTCTTCCCAGCTGTCTCCGGGATTAAATAAAGGGCAGTTCTAGGAGTTTGGGAGGGACATAATATTTACTTTACTAGACTGGTTAACTGCATTATTTATTCTTTTTTAATTTATTTAAGGCCTAACCTTTACAAGAAATATTTTTTCTTCTAGGTCATAATATTGATTGATAAATAATTCCATTTCCTGTTCCTCTGCAAAATTTTACCAGCAATTTTCTTCTTGCCGTTTAACACACGATTTGATGATTCATATCTATTTTCCTAGTGAATCTAGATACAATTGAAAATTAAAACACTGTTCACAGTTGCATCTCTCAATTTTCTTTGTGCTTATTGTACGTGCTAGTTTATGACCTTTCCTTGCATTCAGAGACGTTTTTGTTTTAATATTCGTGGATTTACCATTTACATTAGTTCATATATGGATCAAACCTTGAGCACTTAATAAACTGTTTCAGAAGCGACAATGGCGTTTGAAACAACAACTTGAGCCCCAAACAAGGAAAAACTTAAGAGGTTCAAATGAGTACCCAAACTCAAAATTTGTCATCCATTATGAAAATGATGTGGTGATGATAAACAAACTGATGATTGCAGTGGTGTTAATAATTACAAAAATGATGAATCTGATAGTGGTGTTTACAATCACAGTGAAGATGATAAGGGCAGTGAAGACCATCATAACAGTCAACATGATGAGTGTAATGTATTGATAGATACTGAGTGTGGAGATGACCCGGTTGTCGATGAGGGTGTATGTAATCACTGTCATAAGGATGAGGGAAGTGGTATTATGTGATGTAGTGATGAGTGTAATAAAAGTGGAGAGGTGAGTGCAAGGGATAGTGTCACCTTCCATACTTTCACAGACAAAGAACGCCGTGACCTCTCTAAAAAAAGATTTTCCAAGATGTCCCATAGTGGAAGTGCATTTAAGAACTCATGGATAAGGATAATACTGATGATATTGATATTAAATATTTGCTATTTAGTAAGTTTTTTTCATCAGTTTTTTTCATTGCCATCATTGTTGCATATAACCTCAAATCTACTAACTTTTGTGTTCATATATTAAAAAATCACTTCCCCATCAACTTCTTGCACAATAAAAACAGAGGGGCTAACAGTATCACGGTTTTTGGGATTTAATAGGGAACCTGCTCTCAACATATTTTACTTGTATGATCCTGCTGATAAGTTTAATTATTTGAGCTCCCAACTTGTGCTCAGTCTGAACCTACTCTTAATTTATTGTAAATTTTAATGCAAGACAAAAGCATTGGAAATTCTCAGTTTGGTAATCGTAATGGTAACCAGCTGTTGTCACTCTTAAACAGTCATGAAAAATGTGCAAATTGTAGTGACCTTGAACCCACACATATCAATGAGGCGTCCTTGACTGTGCCTGAGCTTCAACATTACTTTTGCCAGCTGTGAGTCTTCCATTGTAACATATATCATCAGATCTTCCCAAGGCTAACCTCACTAGATATTGGTATACTATCCTCCCTGGTGGGATATTCAAACGGAAACGTTTTAATGTTCCCCCTGATCAGCACAAATGACTTTGTTGTACATGTGACTGACTGGTAAAAATTCCTATGAGTGTACCTCTGTCGAGACTTTTAACAATGACCTTGTGAGCAGTATTCAGAACTTCTTAGAGCCGCCACTGAAACCTCCCTACTACTCTAAACCAAATGGCTTCCAAAATAATAAATAATCTTATAAAAACCATACCTATTACAATGATTCTAAACTTCGAAAAATTGAAACGAAACTGCTCGCAGACTAGGCCAAAGCCTATAGAAACCATCGTACCCCTAAAAATGCTGAGCCTTTTCCAAACTGCCCTTGTTGCTGCCAGACAGGCGTATGACAGAACTGCGGCAAACAGACTGGGAACAATTTGTCAATGGTCCAATGCTCACACCCCACTTAGACGGCATGGAGGGACATAAATAGAATTAAGGGGAACAGAGCTGGGCATATTGCGCACCCTCATCCCTTACATAGGGCGAATGAGCTAGGGCAGTGCTTGGGCTGCTACAACTAGCTATGACAATCTTCCAGTACCACACTGGCGAAATTAATGGACAAATATGATGCAAGGGAGAGACTGTTTGCTTTAAAGCTCAGCAAGGAAGATAACTGCAACATTCCTTTTACTAATTATGAACTTGATGCAGCACTAACTAAGGGCAACTCCACGTCGCCTGGGGAGGATGGTATTTCTTACAACATACTCAGATTGGGTGTGTCGATACCAGGTAATCCTTTACTTGAATTATATAACATGAGCTATGTCACTGGGGAGCTCCCTAAATCAGGACAAACAGCCTCATTATTCCCATTCCGAAACCCAATCAATAAAACTCATTTTGCCCAATATCCCTTACTAGCTGCTTGTGTAAAACATTCGAAAGGGTATTCTTAATCGTCTTATGCACAGAATTAAAACAATTCTTGTCTCCCCGGTTGTAAAGGCTTCATGCATGGAAGGAATGTGCATCTTTGCATACCAAACCTTTTCTCACTCTGCGCACTGACAACTCATACACTACCTTCCTTGACCTTAAATTTCCCCTTTTGATGTAGCCAACCGACATTTAAACATTAGTGAATTGCCCGAATGGATGTTGGAGGATGGCTTCTCCGCTGGATTGAAGGTTACCTGTCCAACAGAAAGTCGTCTGTGTTGTTCCAGGACACTGAAGTGTAACTAAAGATTTTGAATTAGGAACCCACAGGGAGGTGTGCTTAGTCCCCCCCTTTTCAATATTCTGATTAATGCCTTACTTTAAAGCTGTGCCTAGCCAGCCCCCTCAATTTTAAGGTTAGTTTTGCTGATGATTATAATATTCACACCACCGGATTCTCCAACACCCAAAACATTCTTAATCATGTACTAGCCCCCGTGTCAGGACCTGAGGGTTTAAAAATCTCAGGGGAAAAAAACAAAGATAAACAACAGGCTCCTCCTCGGCAGAGAGGCCCCAGTTCGTAAGATCCAGTTGCATGATGGGTCTCTTCTAGAATATGTAAGCAGATACAGGTATCTAGGGTTTGAGGTTCCACTACTTGGACCTGTTGTAACGAGACTTTGCCGCCAATACAAAGAAAGGCTGAGAGCACTTCGAGTTGTGGCAGGTTTTCATCCCAGAAGGAGCTAATGTTAAAAAATTTTGAAAATGATGTATCTTGCTTATATTAACATTGGTTGATTATGCGCACCACTACTTACACCCGTGTCTGACTGGAAGCTTGGAGGGGTGGAAAAACTGCAAAAGAAGCAATGAGGATCACCAGGATCCCTCGTACTGCCAAAATTTTTAAATATGCGGAAAGAACTTAATATTCCAGGGATAGAGATCGTTTACTGAAAGAAATATCCTTATGGGGTCATAAAGCTTAGGTTAGCCCATTCAAACCCCTGCACAGAAGCCCTCCAAACTTTCCTCAGCATTGGTGAACATCCTTCCAGATGGATCGAAAAAACTGAAACCGACCTCCGCATGAACCAGCTACAGATCTATGTCAATTAGGCAACAGAGACACTTCCCTGCTCCATGGGATATTACCCTATTCCAAACTAACCATTCCACCATTTCCCCCCAAAACTCTTCTTAAATCACAACTAAAGCTTCGTCTTGAAGCCAAACATATGCCTTAAGCGTATTGATAACTTAGTCACAGAGAACACTCTTTCACAAAATTTTTTACGTTTGATGGTTCTGTTCACCAGTCCACTCGTGCAGCTGGTACTGCTGCTGTTGTCAACAATGATGGCTCTCTTAAAGAAATTGGAGCCACGCATCAATAACTGGGGCCCCTACCCTTCAAACAGAAAATGTTTGCCATACTCCTTGCAACTCAAATGCGTCCATGTTCTAAGTTACACTTTAATTGTAACTGATTCCTCGTCATCCATAAATGCTCCAACTCATTAAGTATAAATTGTGGCATGCTTGTTCAGAAGCCAGACACAGGTATGGTAAGATTTTGGACAGTGGAGTCAGATGCACATGCTGTGGATTCCATCTCACATTGGTCTTCAGAGCATGATAAAACTGATAAATTGGCTAAGCCGTATGCTTTCAGAGAGGGGGTAGATTAAAATCTTGGGGTTTTCATTAGCAGTTTGAGAACAATAATACGAAAAGAAACTTCAACTGAACTTTATTTACTTAAGACTTAGGGAGATTGACACAAGTCCAGTCCATCTATCACATTCCATCATGCAGGAAGAGCCCAATGTCTATGGTGCATCCAACAAGATAAGCAGACTCTTGGATGTCACTACCGCCCGCTCCGGCTGGGTTTTCAAGTATCTATGCAGGTTAAATCACCACCACCAGATGTAGACCAAATGAAATGTAAACTTTGCCAGATGGACAAATTGTCACACCTTGCTCATTTTGTACTGGAGTGTGATCAAATTAATGAATTTAAGACAACTCACTCAGAAAATTCAAGAAATGGCAAAGTATTTCATCCACAGTGGGTATATTTACAGACCATTCTGGAGAAATACCCTGAAATTTGCTAGCTGAAATAATCATTAAACCCTGTGTGTGTTTTGGGGGTGTGTGTGTGTGTGTGTGTACTCACCTATAAGTGTTGCAGGGGTCGAGTATAGCTCCAAGCCCCGCCTCTTCAAATGTGTTGTGTGTGTGTGTGTGGGGTGTGGGTTGGGTGTGCGTGCTTGTGTGATGCATAATTTGTAACGCTCCTGGCATATGTCTGTGCGTGCGCCCTTCCTGTGTGGTACGTGTGTGCGCCCTCGTGGTGTACTGTGTGCGCGCGCGCTCGTGTGGGTGTATGACCCACTTAATATTTTGTATTTAAAAACTCATTACAATTGTGACCAGT
>NW_026465692.1:0-14116 GCF_026875155.1 Cherax quadricarinatus
GAAATAATTACAGGCGAAAACCCTGTCTGCCCTTGCCCAGGGACCCCCAGGTTTTGGGAGCCTACCCTCCCTGATGCAAATTTTATTTTTGTTACCTCCCATTTAGCAAGGGCCCACTTTTGAACATCCCCCATACCCTACGGTTTGCATGTGGCAAGTTCCTGTTATGGGTGGTAGGATGTTCTTAACCTTCGCCATGCTTTGTATTTGCAGTAGCAGCCTCTTACAACAAAAGCCAAACCAAGGTGATCTGAGCTTCGTACATTTGCCGGTGGGGAAATGTGTTTTTGTTGGTAGATTAAGGATGTATCCGTGAAGACTTTCACTTGGTTGTCAACCCCCCTTGGAAAGAGCATTCCAGTCGGGGGTGGCGAGTCAGAGCAAAGGGCGGGCCCAATTTTCCTTTTTCCCAAGCCAGGTTTGTGCTGTGGACCCCTCACCCTCGTTCTGTTGGGGATTTAGTGGGTAAAAAAACCCTTGTGGTCAGATGATAAACGCAGCCGGGGGTTTGAAAGTGACTATCCCTTTCCCAGATCACTCACTAGGGTAAAAGGGAGGGCCCAGAGTATGAGTAGGGAAATCAACAAAGTTTCTCTGTCAAACACTGAAAAAAGGTCATCAAAGTCCTCTGTATAAGGTGCTGGTTGGGCCCAAAACAATTTAATATGTTGACAGTTGTGTTAGCAAAAGGGGAGTCAATATTTTCCTTGGGAAATTTTGATGGGGTTTGCATTTGCCCTGAGGTCTGTCTTTGCAAGCTAGTACGAGTACAGTGTTTATACAGAGCTTGAAGAACATCTTTAAAAGATGGTGGGGGTGGCAACATAATGTGGGGGGCATAACATTTTTTAGAGAAGCACACAGCAACACCTCCTCCTTCCCCTGCCTGTCTTTCTCATCCTGAGGTGTAGCCCCGCAATTCTTGCAAAATTTCCTGGATTTGCATCCAAAATGTTTCAACAACGCTATCAGAGGGACGTCGAGTGTTCACAAAAATATGTGTGAGCTCTCCCAAATTGTAATTTAAACCCCCTTTAAAGTTGGCCAACGGTGCTGATAGACTGGTCCTCATGATGAAGTGGGCAGCTTGAGGTGGGGGTGTGTAGGGAATGTAAGGGGCCCGCCCTGAGGAGGTTTGGGTAGAGGGAGCTGCAGGGATTAGGTCGTGGTCTTGTATAAGGGACAATCCCACCTGCTGGGGGTGGGAAGGAGTACTAAGTGGGTGAGTGTAGAGTGTTTACCAAAAGAGAGTGCTGGTTTGTTTTGAGAACAGGTTCTAAACAGGGGGGCCCTGTCTTCAAGTTCCTTTTTTTCCGACATGGTCCCCTTTGTCCTTTCTTTTAGCAGTAATTTTTTTTCACCTGGATCTCGCAGGCAGTTGTTGGCAGTGTGCCCCCTTTAGGTGACAACGAAGCACCCAGGGCCTGGGGGGGTGGGCTTGGGTTGTTGCACCCCCCCGAGTTTTTGCAGATTTGTCCTCAGATTCTGCCGCTGGAACTGTGTTAGTGGAGGGTGAGACGGCTGTAGATGTCTTCCTCCTCCACGTCCTCCTCACGTCCTCTGCCCCGTCCTCTACCAGTTCTGACAGATGTGTCCCTGCTGTTCGTACTTCGGCGCAGTAGGTGATCAGGTGCAGTGATAGTTCCCTGATCATTAACTGCACCGTTCTCTGTGTGGAGAAACTCCTGGCTCAGAACTTGCTGACGAAGCACTGCTACCAGATTCTAGAATAGTATCGGCAGGTGTGCTGACAGGTGTAGGATCAGAGATGGTATGTGCACTGTCAAGTAGACTGGCAGTGGCTGAAGCAGAGATGTCAGGTGTAGGAGAATTAACAGATCCAAGGCTTCCCTCATTGCTGGGGAAGAGGATTTGTTCCCTCTGTGGTGGTCAGAGGAATTGTGTTAGAATTCCCAAAAGGTAGTGTTTTGAACTCTGTCAGTCTGTGGGACCTTAGCGATGACAGAATTCTACCAGTTGTTTACCCTGAGTAAGCCTCAGTCGTGGGACTTCACTGTTTCTTTGTCTATAGGTCAGCGCATCATGACTGTGCAGCTTACTTTGGTGCCACCTGGCTTTGCGACATTCAAGGTTCACGAATGGTCCAGTGATTACTGGTGTGAGGGAAAAGTTCTGTAGAAAGAAGTATGCGTTGGGAGATATAGTAACAATAGTTTCATTGCCGGAGTACTTGTTTTAAGTAGGGTAAGTCCAGCTCCAGGCTATTCCCGCCTTTTCTCCCCACACACCTAAAGTGATAGGTTTGATTGCCGGATGCTTGTTAACGTAGGGTCAGTGTTGGATCCACTATCCTCCCTCCTATTCCCCCCGAAGGTGACGTGTGGGGATCTGGTCCAAAAACAGTATTCACTAGACTCACAGCTCCCATCACTACATGTAAGTTAACATGCCTCTTGCTGGTATTCTTGTGGATTTATGGTTGAAAGTTCACTTTTGACCAATAATAAACTTAGTCTTTTCAGCCTGCGTCTATGTTGACTGTTGTAATAATCACCACGCATTTTTAGGTATATGTACTTATCAGGGAAGAAGGGATTATTAAGCAGTGGGTAACCTGTCTATCTTTCAGCTTGGATGACACTGAGAGGGTCACCTGTCATCAACGAGAAGAAACTGATGGAGAAGGTTACTAACGTCTGGTGACGTCCCATTTTGGATTAAATTACCTGTGTGCACCTGTATGAAATTGCCATGGAAAACGTATCCCCACATTCATGTGCAGCGGTTAAAGACCTGCTTTCCTGTCATCGGGATATAATACTCACGGCTATCTGTGAAGGCACTAGCCCATTTGGGTCGTAACCAACACCTCCGGCCCCCCCCTTCATCGGCAACGGATACGATTTCAACAACAGTGTCACAACACCAGACACCCCTATATATATTAGCGTTGAATTCAGTTATTTATATATTTTTTCATTTTCATTTTCTTTAATGTAGGATTAATATTTCATATTTAAGTGTTTTATTTTATATTTTCTGTATATTAAAGTGTTTATGTTTGTCTGTTTATTATTTCGTTTTCTATTCATTAATTTTCGGAGGACGGAGCAGCTGAGTAATACTGTCTGAAGTTATTACAGGGCTTGGAGTAAGCCTTCAAAGTGGCGTCTTGCCTGGATCATCTCTACTGATCAAGATTAAAACTCCACCTCGATATTACCTTTGGAACTTCAACGCCGATTACCACAGACGGTTACCACAGCCATGAGTAATCAATTCTCCTATGGTCAGGACTACAGTTTCAGGTATTTAAAAGAATTTGGTGATTGTTTAAGTCTCAATTTATTGTAAGTCAAGTCATGACAGGATATAATATTTTATTCTGCACCTTTTGGAGCTTTGAAAAACCCTTGGAGGATTAGACTCTTGGAACCCGAGAATTTTCCAGTGACATTTTGTGTCATGAGCTCTTTATTATTCAAAGGGAACTGTCATAGGGACATCTTGATTTGTTGTGAGTATGATTGGATGGTCAAAGACCCCATTCTTCTTACTGTTTGCGGAGCAGCTAGAACCCCTTCGTTTTTATTTATACATATTGTTTATTGAAGCAGGATCGAGCCCTTCTGAGTTTATTTACAGTTTGAGTTGGGCAGGAATTAAACCCTCCGTTTTCTTTAATACCCGTTTCCATTTCCCCTGATAGTTAAGTTATTCCTTTGCAAGCATGGAGGAAATACCATTGCTGTTTTGGATGAAACGCTGGAAGTAAGTTAGGAATAAACTGGGAAATTTAGAATCTTTCATTAGTGCTAAGATCCAGGAAAGACATTGAAAGAGAGAGAAATTGCACGGAGAGAAGAAAGACAGCTAGAAAGGAAGAAGAGAAGAGAATAAGGAGAGAGATAGAATCGAAAGAGAAGAGTAAAAGGAGAGAGAGAGTATTGAGAGAATGAAATCGAGACAAGACAAGTTAGAGTGAGAGAGCGAGAAGACCAAAAAGAGCGTGATAGACTTGATCGTGTGGAAAGAGCTAGTGAAAGTGAAGTACAAGCTAAGATAACGTGAGGAACAGGTTAATTAAGGAGAACTTGAGGAAAAGAGCAATAGGTTAGAGAAGTTGCAGGAAAAAAGCTAGAGACATGAGTTAATAGAGAGAGAAAAGGATCGCAGAGCTCGAAAAAATCTTGCCTTGAATTAGAGAATAAAAGTTAAATTTTACACAATCAATCATTAGAGGAAGGAGGAAGGGGGAAGACAATCATAACTTCATACTATTATATCAGGTTTGAAAAAAAAAAAAAAAAAATAATACCGCTACCCTCTGATGATGATCGGCCTGCTGACACATGGGCTACCAGGTTAGGAATGGTATTTTTCTGGTACTGCTTTGATTATCTATGCACTTTTTGTCACAGGATTTTAATATGTATATTATAACCTACTGAAGTAAGGCAATCCTTAAAGCATACCAAAAAAACCATAAGTCTTACAGGAAAAGATTTCAGGTTTGCAACCTTACAGCCTGGCAGAACTTTCAGCAGTTACAGGTAACACTCGTTTGTTTCACGACTTTTGGATAGAGAGTTCAGGATATTGAATCACAGATATGAATCTCTTAGTAGACTTCATGGTTGCTGCCGGTTCCTGACAGCTCTTCTCACAAGATACCGAACATTCAGTAGAGAACGTTTCCTGATTAAGCTGAGGAAGTTGCTGTAGGCTGCTGACTTGTATGCTGAGGCTCACTCAATTCCTATAAAAGGACCTAAAGGGATGAACCCTAAGGGCAAGGGTTCATCAGACCTTAAGAAATCAAAGCTCTAGTAGAAAGGTAAAATGGACTTCGTTTATCATGGTTGTCAATTTGTGTGGTGATTAAGGGACATAAACGTCCAGATTGTCCTTCTAAAGAAGGTCCAAAAGTGGGAAGTTGTTTTAAAGACTGTAATGACCAAAAGCACCCTTCTGTTCAGGAACAGTTAATGTACTTAATGTATCTACCATTTTACGAGACAACTGGATGCACCATGTATAGTCTTTTCTGATAAGACTGTTCCTATCTTAAAGAACTCATTCCTCTGCTTTTTTTAAGATACTTGCGCACGGACACTTTTCTTCCATCCGTTTGTTACATTAGGTCTAAATGGTTCACAGGTTGGGTCTGGAAGCCGTACTAAGCTCCATCTCTTCTTGCTCCGTACTAATAGGTAATGTAAATAGGTGCCATTCTTCCTTATGAGTTGACTTTCATCACCAAGATGGATATAAGTGTTTCAGATCCCTCTTCATGTAGAGTCAGAGAAGCCGCTTCGAAAGTTCAGATGAGACTTGTACATCGCGATATCTTCATGTGTGGGATAACAAAACCGTGATGCTTACCCTCGAAAGCGTGGAAGTAGGATCACCGGTTCACTTGTTGATTTGAAAGAGTGAGTATCTCATACGATATTAAATGTCTTGACTGGGCTCAGAACCAAAGCCCAGGCTTCTCCTACTGTCCATCCGTTGATTTTCCTGACTTCAATGCCTTTAGATGTAATCGAAAAGGTACTCCTTTGGTCAATTTACAACGTAAGTGCCCTTCTCTTCAGAATGCATAATGCCGCTCTAAACAAAATAAAGTTATACAAAGGGAAAACTTTTCATATTAACTTTGAAAAATCTTATATAAAAAGGTATCTTGCTACAAGTCGGCTATTAAAATTAAATTTCAGATGAGATAGATATTCCATACTTAGTTGTTTCCAAGTCCAAATGCTCAGAGAGACTGTTCTTTAAAATGGGGTTGATGATCTGCCAATTGCCGGACTTTCTCGCATCGTAAATAACTTAAATAAATTAGGGAAACCTATTTTTGGGACAAATAAAATGTCATCAGATAGTCACTTACTTATTGTAGATCGTGATAAATGTTTGCCAACTGTCACCCCCGTTGGTACCAGGCGAAGTAACCTATGGTCAAAATGCCAGTTCTTTACAGTACTTTGAAAGAGTAGCTATTGACATCGTTCTTGGTTCCGGTATCTCCACTTTCATCTGGGGGTCATAGATATATATTAACATTTGTTGATTATGCTTCGAGTTTCCCTGATGCCGTACCCCTTAAAGACCTTAACTTACTACAGAGGTGGCTGAAGCCCTTTTTTCCATCTTCTCCAGAGTGGGAATCCTTGAGAAATTTTTGTCTCTGACCCGTGGACTACAATCTCCTACATTGACCTTATTGCAAACATATATACAACTTCTGGGAGTGAAGCCTCTCTTCAAAAACCAATTTCATCCCAGCTGTAATGGGGGATTGAGCGCCAGCATTTCGATTCATTGAACACCATTTTTAAGGAAACTTTGCTCCCTTATACCTAAGGAAGTGGCATCGTTATCTACCTGTGCTTTGTTTGCCATGATGAAGTTCCAGTGACTCTTTGGGGTTTTTCCCTTTTGAACTTCTCGATGGTAGAACGGCCAGAGGCCCATTGGCCATCCTTCATGACTTATGGACTAATGAGGAGGTGAGTGCTGAGGTTCAGTCTTCCTACCAGTTTCTCATTGACCTTAGATCCAAACTTGTCAGGAGCACTCTGACATAGTTTCGATAAACCTCTCAGTCTTGTAATGGACCAGTACAGAAAACACACGCATTTTGACTCCAAAGTCAGAGGGAAGCTTTAAGAAGTAGGGGATGACAGTTCTTGTTCACCTTTTGCTACATCAAGTCAAATAAATTATTAGTAGCATGGATAAGCGTCCATATAAGTATTAAAAATTTTTGGGGAAGTTGATTACCTCATGAAGTCAAGGGAAACCTAAGCTTTATAATAATCAACATCCTTAAGAAACTATTACCGAAAGAAATTCGTTACACTGCATTAATATACTTTGACTTTGTTTTTTCCACACGAACGTGATAAGACACTGAAGAAATGTAAAAGTAGTGCGTTAATTGACTCTCTAACTGTAGACTAAGATGAATCTACATGAATTGGTGACTCTTGACACTCGGGCGCAACCCAAAATTAATATTAATGAATCTTTGGGATATGACCATAAGAGACATGATTCTATTCTATGTCGTGAGTAACTTTTCAGACGTCATTACTGATATTACAAGGTGTTCCTCCAACTCGGTAGTCCATAAGATTGACTTAGTGACGGACAATTCCTATCAAACGAATATTATACCCAGTTCCAGTTCACCTTAGGGATGCATTTGACTCACGCTCAGAGGTAGACCAAAATTTATTAAAACTATAAGATCACTCGCGTGAACCTTAGTATTTCATATTGTTCACTCAGTAGTCTTGGTTAGTAGGACGGATATTTCACGCTTTGACAATTGCTAGTTGAATTCTGAGGCTTAATGCTATAATTTCGGTGGGTTTGCTGAACTATACCTTAATAGATAGCGATCTACACAAATTTTAGAATGTTTCCTTCTTTTCAGAGATTGATATTTTCGAGGCATCATCATCAAGTAATGGTTAGATCCTTTTTTAGCAGTACACGCTTTTCCCAACACACCAAGGAACTGGATGCAAGTATAGAACATGCCACACTTCGGTTTGGATTATCTGCTGTGCTAACCTACGTGAGACTGATGAAGAAAGGTCTTGGGTAATATGCAAAGGTTTCTGTTTTTTTTGATATCATGTACGTCTCATGACACGCACATCGCGCGGGGGCGAACCACTCGCTCGCACACTCTCTCTCGCTAAACATCTGTCTTTCTGCGTAGGTTACGCTCACAGGCCTCACTGCAAAGCCCAAAGAAATGCTTTCCCTTGGGTTTACGCACAGATTAGATATCTTGGACTGATATTGTCTAATAACTCTCTGCAGCCTCTCCCCAGTAAGATCAAAGCTTTTATTAGAATTTAAATTCCCCAAAACCAAGAAGCTCATGCGTTAGCTTTCTTGGTTCTGTAAATTTTTATGAACGGTTTATCCCGAACATTATGATCTACATGGCATCTTATTGACTTCCTTAAAAGTCTGTGAAGGAAAATCTCTTGTAACTGTCCGACGTAAGCTTTTTGGGGTAAGAAAAGTTTAATGAGATTAAAAAGTAACTCTTTTCGAAAGACCCTATAACTTAAGATTCCAGATATTGATAAAACATTTGCTTAAGAACTGATGCCTCCAAATATGGCTTAGGTTGCAGCTGTTACTACAAATACTATGATGGTACTCCCTTCCCTGTATGCTTCCTAAGCCGGATACTTCTTTCTCCGCAGAAAAATAAAAAAAATCAGAAACGAGATTACTCCACCATAGAAAAGGAATGTTTGGCCCTTGTGTGGGGAATCTCCAAACTTAAAAATTTTTTTTTGTGGGAAAAGAATTCTTTTTTAAAAAAGGACCACAAACCTTTTGATATACCTAGAAACTTTTAAGGGAACCAACAGCCCCTCTTAGGGGGACTTTGCACTGGGGCCCTTTTAAAAGTTCCAATTTGGGGGTATTCAAGGGTTTCACCCAATTTCTCTGAGGGGTTAAGTGTGACGTCGTAGAAGATTTTTGCCTTAGCGATTTCCCCAATGTTAAACTTTTTCCTCGCCTTTCTTCTTTCCCCCTTGACTATAAGTTTTGGGTATGGGGGGGTGTGAGGGAAAATTTCAATAGATAGGATAGCGAGGGATAATAGTAACATAGTTTCATTGCCGTACTTGTTAAAGGTAGGGTAAGTCAAGTCCCTTTTTCCGCCTTTTTTCCCCCACCCCAAAGTGATAGTTGACCCCGGTGCTTGTTAAGGTAGGTCAGTCTAGCTCCCCCTACCCCTTTCCCCCCTCCCCCCCCCCCCAAAGGGACGTGTGGGGCTCGGGCCCAAACAGAAAAACCCTGACTCCAGCTCCCACACTACTGTAAGTACTGCTGCCTTGATTTAGTGATTTATTGAAAGCTTCACTTTTGCCCAATAAAAAACTTATTTTTTCAGCCTTGCTCTAGTTGTGTTGTAATAAAACACCCCTTTTTAGGTATTGTACTTATTATGGAGAGTGATTATTTAAGCGTGGGTAACCTGTTATCTTTCAGTTGGGCAGAGAGGGTCACTGAATAAGAGGCTGGGAGAGGATAAGTCCTGGAGACGTCCCATTTGGTTTTTAATTCCTGTGACCCGATGAAAAAGCAGGGACGTAACCCCCACTTGGCGGTAAAAAACCTGTTTCCTGTCATCGGACAGGATATATACTCAAGGTATACGGTGAAGGAACTAGGCCAGTGGTTGTAACCAAAACACCTGCGACACCCCCACCCCTCCTTCTTCAGCAACGGTACGATTTTCAACAACACAGTGTCGCCAACACCAAACACCCTATATATATTAGCGTTTGGTGTGAGATTGTTCAGTTATCATTTATATTTTTTCTTTTTTTAATTTTCTTTTAATGTAGGTTAATATTTTAATATTTAAGTGTTTTAATTCTATATTTTCTATATAATAATGTGTTTATGTTTGTCTGTTTTTATTTCTTTTTTCTATTCATTAATTTTCTGAGGAGGAGCCAGCCTTGGAATACTGTCTAGTTATTTACTGGGCTGAGTAAGCCTCCGGGGACCACAGAGAGTTGAGTTGAGGATCAGGGTTCTTGGACAATTAAAGGGTTAATATTTACAAACAAATGAAGAAGTTATAAGAGAACAATATTCGCAAAACAATTATGGTACTTTCTTGACAACAACATCATAGACAAAAACAAAAACGTGTATAAACTCAGGGCTGGGAAACTTCAGCAATAATGTACAAGAAGGGATGTTCAGCAAGTTTAACTTCAACAACCATCGAATTGACTGGGATGAAATATATGAAGAACTATAAGACATATTCTGGGAAATGGTCATAAGCACCCTAAATCTTCACCAGTGCCTGGAGAAGCTGAACACAGAAGCATACAAGATCTGTATTAAATACATTCCTTTGAGGAAACCTAGAGGAAGATGAGATATAGAAAGAGAGCGTAGGAGATAGTACAGAAGAAAAAAGGTTACTGAATTGCTTAAAAATATACATCACAATGAAGGGAAGATAGTCTTAGCTGAGATATCACCAATTTAGAGCAAAAACAGGACATCATATCCTAAACAAAGCACAAAGGGAACAAAAGGCTATGCAGGATATTACAAGAAACCGAAAATATTTCTGCAAAATCCTAGGTAAGAACTACCTGTAGAATTGGACCCTTAATGAGAGGAGACTCATATACTGGTGATGAAAATATAAACACATATGCAGTATAATGTGATCCTTTATTGACAACGTTTCGCCCACACAGTGGGCTTTTTCAAGTCACAGACAGATCTACCTGGGGTGGAAGGTATGTGTCCCACAGGGAAGTGTCCTTGGCCCTCTTTTCTTTCTCCTATACATAAATGACCTACCAAATGCTTCGCAATTACTCAAACCCACACTATTTGCAGATGACACTACATACGTCTTCTCCCTCCGGCCAGTCCCGCTTAGCCAATTACCTGCTCATCTCAATAAGCCGATTACAGAAAATATCTACCTGGATGAGGGATAACAAACTTACACTAATCATTGACAAAACCTACTTCATTCAGTTTGGTAACGAGCTACAGATGTCCCTCGTAACATAGTGTAATCGGAATCCTTTTCACAACGCTAACAGGAGGGAAAATAGCTTTGAATCCACCTTGATAATAGACTAAATATTCTAACATATACACCAAATTTCTAAGAAATTTCCAAGATGTAGGCATACTATCGAAGATACGGTACTATGCTCCACAGTCAGCCCTCTTGGCCCTATATCACTCTCTTATTTACCCCTCTTCATATGGAATTTGTGCATGGGGCTCAACAACAAAAGTAACATCTCAGACCCTAATTACCAACATAAGGCTTTGCAGTATTGAATATGATAAACAAATTCTCACTACAGGCGCACACTCCACAATATTCAATACACTCAACCTACTCACCATACAAAACTCCATACTTATTACTGCACCTATTACATACATAGACACCAACTTGATATTACACTCCCCGCAAACATCTCCTTGCCAACTCAACAGAACACATGACCATATTCACAAGGGCCACAGATCACTCTTTGATGTTCCTTGTGTCATCTCACGCTATGCAAAAACTCATGCCGCATAAAAGGCCTAAATAATCTGGGAATTCATTACCTGTAATTTAAAAGAAAAACACTACCTGTTTATAAATTCAAGTCTCTTTGTCAAAAGAATCACTTACTCACCCAAAACCATATAAATACTGAATAACTGAACCTTATAAATTGTATATCTTAAATGTTTTTAAAAACCAAAAATTTAAAAAAAAAAATTAAATTTTAATTTTTAAAAACATCCCTAACAAATATCCTTTACTGAAGAAACAATAGCAAAAAATGCCCTTCCAAAACCCAAAAGGCGGGAAAATCTGTTTCAAAAACCGATTTTTCTCATTTTATTAATTTTATTAATTTTAAGAGCCGAATGATGATATAAAATCTTTGGGTTCCTTTATTGATTTTTTTAAACCTTTTTTTTAAAAGTAAAAAATAATAAAAAAATAATTTATAGTCAGGTTCAAATGCTGGTCTAAAAGGGGGATCTAACTACCAGGGGGGTTATAATCTAAAATTTTGGAGCTTGGAAGGGAGAGGGGCTACTTTGGGGACAGCCCATTCTGCAGTATTCCCCCATTCCTATTTTTCTTAGTGGGAATGATGAAAAGTTTTTTGGGAAAGGGGTTCAGCAGTTAAAAGCCATTGTTCTTTTTGAAGTTGTGGGATATAAGATAAGGATGACTCCAAATTCTTCGGGTATTGATGTTGTTTTCTCTCAAATCTTGATTTCTGTATTTTAAAATAGTTTGGAATTACGGTTTCATACAGGCATTTTTTGATCGCAACCTTTTTTGCTATTTGGTTTCTGAGATACTGTTTGGAGCTTTTGATGTTTCCCACTAAAAATTTCTGCAGTCTTTAAAAAGGGGTTTATGAAAACCCCTGCAAGGATGGAAGCTTGCCCTGTCTATTACTGGTAATGTCCTGATGGTCGGGTTTTTTGGGGGTAGATACTTGGAAGAGGGATGGAAAACATGTTGAAAACGATTTGGCAAAGGAGTTTTGGGGGGGAGGGCTTCTCTCTTTTTTCGGCATGTCTTCTCTGGGGGGGGTTTTTGAAGATGTTTAATGCCTTTCGTCTGCATCTCGATGACGTGATGAAAGGGAAATGGGTTTGGGGAAAAAACTTGTTCAATTATAGTGCTTCTTTCCCAAAAACCACTGCTGCAGTTCTGAGTGGGACGCAGAAAACCTATAATAACACCACGTTACTTTTTTGGGGTCATGGTGAGAGTAGAAGTGGAGATCGTTTTGGTTGGTGGGTTTTCGATAGACTTCTATAACATAGCTGAACCACTTGCCAAGAAGCTTCTTCATCGCTATCCCACATAAGAATATAGGAATGGAGGAACACTGCAGAAGGTCTGTTCACAAACGTATCCAATCTCCCTTCCAGGCTACCCAAGATTTTAGAATCTATAACCCCACTTGGTAGATCATCAGATGCAGCATTCTCTACCTGTCCCAGCATTCTGAACCTGACTATAAATACCCGCATACCTTCCACCCAGGTAGTTCTGTCTGTGACTTGAAAAAGCCCACTGTGTGGGCAAAACGTTGTCAATAAAGGATCACATTATACTGCATATGTGTTTATATTTCCATTGTGTTGGTATTTTATACCATTTATTTCCATACTGATGATGAACAGAAAATGAGTGAAATTCTAAAATGACCTGGTGTTTAGCAGCCCACTATAAAGGACAGCGGGTGGATAATGCAGAAACTTTTTTTTTCATTCCATGCGAAGGCTGCACAGAACAACTAACCAACATTAGTACTAATCCCATAGAATTCAAGAAAAAAAACATACCCACTCACTTAGCACCTGGACCAGATTCATTGAATTCCCTGTTTATAAACAAGCGCAAAGTACCACTAGCACGAGCCCTCAGTATACTTTGGAGAAAAAGCTTAGATCTAGGTGAAATACCAGAGAACTTAGAGTGCAGACATATCTCCTTTGCGTAAAAATAATAATCTTTATTTCTACATGTACAATGTATACAGGCTTAGCTGACGTCAGTGACATACTACCATATAGAAAGCCCCTTGTTGAGGGAAATGCTACAAGCTAGGTCAAAGATTAAATAGTGGACTGAAGGGGGACTTATCTTGAAAGACAGCTTTCGCCTACACAGCCGTCCCTGCAGGCGATGTCTTGAGAAGCTGTCGTATGCAATCCCTCAAGGGCTGGAAATAAAAATATTATGGGTGAGTTTAATTACCCCTAGGGGGTGTTAGGTCAGTGCAGTGGAACCTCTTCTTGCGAGTTTAATCCGTTCCATGACCTTGCTCGCAACTGGATTTCCTCGTTTGCAGAGTCAATTTTCCTCATTTAAATTAATTGAAATGCAATTAATCCGTTTCTGTACTTCAATAATTTCGCTAATATCAACTCTACGGCTTATTTATCTATCTCACTTCATCTGACATAATAAGCAATATAAATAACATAGAAACCTGATATATACTCTAAAATTAATAAAACGTGTAACTCATGTAGTGGTATGGGCGGTGTTGGCAGTGGATGAGAGTTTGTCTGGAGACGGGAAAATACTTCATGAATAATTTCGCTAATATCATCTATACAGCTTATTTATCCATCACAGTTCATCTAATATGACATAACAATATAAATAACATAGAAACCTGATATATACTCCAGAATGAATAAAATATGTTATTATATATGTGACGGCGGCGGCGGCCGACAAGTGTTTGTCTGGAGACAGGACAAAATACTCCTTGAATATTTCGCTGTCGTGAACTCTACGGCTTATTTATCTATCACAGTTCATCTAATAAGAAATAATAAACAATATAAATCACATAGAAACCTGATATATACTCTAGAATGAATAAAATATGTCATTATGTAACAGGTGGAGGCAGCCACAACTGCTCCCTCTTTGTTGTGGTAAACACTGCCATCTAGTGACGGCCTTTTGAAGCTGCCTATTATTATAATTATTATTATTATATTCAGTGGACTCCCGGTTATCGGCCGTAATCCATTCCTGAAGGTCGGCCCTAACCGAAATGGCCAAAAACCA
>NW_026465693.1:0-13571 GCF_026875155.1 Cherax quadricarinatus
GGGGGACTAGTTGATCAACACCTTTGACGTGACAACTAAATCGACATTAAAGATAGATTTTCCCTGTATAATAATCAATTATCTTCTTTTTTTTATTTTCTTTATCATTTCTTATGCTTTTACTCTTACTCACATTAATTTGATGTTTTGCCCATGTTTACATCTGATTCTTAGTGTTGATTTTCTGTACAATGTTTGATAATGGAGTGAGTTAGCACCCGAAACTAGTCGTGAATAATGAATCAGAGTGATGTATTCTGATGCCCAGTTTGCAGGTTCGAATCCTGCTGTGGACTGATTACTGGAGTGAGGTGACGTCTGGTGGAGTGAGGTGATGTTACTGGAGTGAGGTGACGTCTGGTTTGTGAGGTGATGTTTGCTGGAGTGAGGTGACGTCTGGTGGAGTGAGGTGATGTTTACTGAGTGAGGTGACGTCTGGTGTTGTGAGGTGATGTTTGCTGGAGTGAGGTGACGTCTGGTGGAGTGAGGTGATGTTTGCTGGAGTGAGGTGACGTCTGGTGGAGTGAGGTGATGTTTACTGGAGTGAGGTGACGTCTGGTGTTGTGAGGTGATGTTTGCTGGAGTGAGGTGACGTCTGGTGGAGTGAGGTGATGTTTACTGGAGTGAGGTGACGTCTGTGGAGTGAGGTGACGTTTACTGGAGTGAGGTGACGTCTGGTGGTTGTGAGGTGATGTTTGCTGGAGTGAGGTGACGTCTGGTGGAGTGAGGTGATGTTTACTGAGTGAGGTGACGTCTGGTGTTGTGAGGTGATGTTTGCTGGAGTGAGGTGACGTCTGGTGGAGTGAGTGATGTTTGCTGGAGTGAGGTGACGTCTGGTGGAGTGAGGTGATGTTTACGGGAGTGAGGGTGACGTCTGGTGTTGTGAGGTGATTTTGCTGGAGTGAGGTGACGTCTGGTGAGTGAGGTGATGTTTACTGGAGTGAGGTGACGTCTGGTGTTGTGAGGTGATGTTTGCTGGAGTGAGGTGACGTCTGGTGGAGTGAGGTGATGATTTACTGGAGTGAGGTGACGTCCTGGTGTTGTGAGGTGATGTTTGCTGGAGTGAGTGACGTCTGGTGGAGTGAGGTGACGTTTACTGGAGTGAGGTGACGTCTGGTGTTGTGAGGTAATGTTCACTGGAGTGAGGTGACGTCTGGTGTTGTTAGGTGATGTTTACTGAAGTCAGGTGACGTCTGGTGGAGTGAGGTGACGTTTACTGGAATGAGGTGACGTCTGGTGGAGTGAGGTGACGTTTACTGGGAGTCAGGTGACGTCTTGGGGAGTGAGATGACGTCTAGTGGAGTGAGATGACGTTTAATGGAGTAAGGTGATATTTAGTGAAGTGAGGGGCTCGGCCGCGATAAAGTGATAACCCGGATATAGTGGACACCTGACATCCAGGTCACACTCTGGTGGAAATGACGGGAGCCACACCCACCCACACCATGCTGGGGTGGGAGACCAACCACACCATCCTGGGGTGGGAGCCACACCCCACCCACACCATGCTGGGTGGGAGACCAACCACACCATCCTGGGGTGGGAGCCACACCCACTCCACACCATGCTGGGGTGGGAGACCAACCACACCATCCTGGGGTGGGAGCCACACCCACCCACACCATGCTGGGGTGGGAGACCAACCACACCATCCTGGGGTGGGAGCCACACCCACCCACACCATGCTGGGGTGGGAGACCAGCCACACCATCCTGGGGTGGGAGCCACACCCACCCAAAATCATGCTGGGGTGGGAGCCACACCCACCCACACCCATGCTGGGGTGGGAGACCAACCACACCATCCTGGGGTGGGAGCCACACCCACCCCACACCATGCTGGGGTGGGAGCCACACCCACCCACACCATGCTGGGGTAGGAGCCACGCCCTTCCACATCATGCTGGGGTGGAGCCACACCCACCCACACCATGCTGGGGTGGGAGACCAACCACACCATCCTGGGGTGGGAGCCACACCCACCCACACCATGCTGGGTGGGAGCCACACCCACCCACAACCATGCTGGGGTGGGAGCCACACCCTTCCACATCATGCTGGGGTGGAGCCACACCCACACCACACCATGCTGGGGTGGGAGACCAACCACACCATCCTGGGGTGGGAGCCACACCCACCCACACCATGCTGGGGTGGGAGCCACACCCACCCACACCATGCTGGGGTAGGAGCCACACCCTTCCACATTATGCTGGGGTGGAGCCACACCCACCCACACCATGCTGGGGTGGGAGACCAACCACACCATCCTGGGTGGGAGCCACACCCACCCACACCATGCTGGGGGGGGACCACACCCACCCACATCATGCTGGGGTGGGAGCCACACCCTTCCACATCATGCTGGGGTGGGAGCCACACCCACCTACACCATGCTGGGGTGAGAGCCACACCCACCACACCCACCACACCATATATATATATATATATATATATATTATATATATAATATATTATATATATATATAAATATAATGTGTACGTCAGTACGTCAGGAGACGCGTTTATGTTCCTAACGTACACAACCCCAGCACCAGCCACACGTCAAAAGACGTATTCGTATTTCCTGACGTACAAAGCCCCAGCACCAACACAGAAGACGTATTCATGTTTTCCTGTCGTACAAAACACCAGCACCAACAGCTAAGTCGCCACAATATGGTTCACAAGGTTAACACATCCCAATATCCTTCATCAAACTATTCCACCCCACCAAAAGTGCCTTAAAACCTCCCTTAACACCCTTAAACCCAAACCAACCTTCGTAAACCCCGTCCAAAAGGTCGATTATCAAATTTATTATTTACCAAGTGGGATGCGTCATTGTGTCTTGGGTGTCGTCTTCAAGACGCAGTGGGGACGTATCAAGTAGGTCGATATCTGCCACACGTTAAACCACCCTTAAGTCAGATACCACAAGGACTCTTTTTTAATTGCAGTGGTGCTTTGCTTGAGAACAGAGCATTACGACCTCTTTTTCCACGTGTGGTTAAGGGCGAAAATTTACTACGAAGGCGATGTGTATCACTGGTCCATAAATTGATGGATTTTATACCAAATGATTTTTAAAATAATTAAAGTCTATCAGTGCCCCGTGCTACTCCATGCCCCGTGCTACCCATGCCCCGTGCTACCCATGCCCCGTGCTACCCATGTGCCCCGTGCTACCCATGCCCCCGTGCTACCCATGCCCCGTGCTAACCCATGCCCCGTGCACCCATGCCC
This sequence comes from Cherax quadricarinatus, assembly GCF_026875155.1. Classification (NCBI taxonomy): domain Eukaryota; kingdom Metazoa; phylum Arthropoda; class Malacostraca; order Decapoda; family Parastacidae; genus Cherax; species Cherax quadricarinatus. The sequence continues at coordinate 3,246 of NW_026465693.1, forward strand.
TGCTACCCATGCCCCGTGGGTACCCATGCCCCGTGCTACCCATGCCCCGTGCTACCCCCTGCCCCGTGTTACCCATGCCCCGTGCTACCCATGCCCCGTGCTACCCATGCCCCGTGCTACCCATGCCCCTTGCTACTCATGCCCCGTGCTACCCATGCCCCGTGCTACCCATGCCCCGTGCTAACCCATGCCCGTGCTACCCATGCCCCGTGCTACCCATGCCCCGTGCTACCCATGACCCGTGCTAACCCATGCCCCGTGCTACCCATGCCCCGTGCTACCCATGCCCCGTGCTACCCATGCCCGTGCTACCCATGCCCCGTGCTACCCATGCCTCGTGCTACCCCATGCTCCGTGCTACCCAGCTCCGTGCTACCCAGGGCCCCTTGCTACCCATGCCTCCGTGCTACCCTGTCCCGTGCTACCCATGCCCCGTGCTACCCATGCCCCATGCAAACCCATGCCTCGTGCTACCCTTTGCCCCGTGCTACCCATGCCCCGTGCTACCCATGCCCCGGGGCTACCCATGCCCCGTGCTACCCATGCCCCGGCTAAACCCATGCCCATTGCTACTCAGCCCCGTGCAAACCCAGCCCCCGTGCTTACCCATGTCCCCGTGCAAACCCATGCCTCGTGCTACCCTAGCCTCGTGCTACTCATGCCCGTGCTACCCATGCCCCGTGCTACCCATGCCTCGTGCTACCAGGGCCCCCGTGCTACCCATGCCCCCGTGCAAACCCATGCCTCGTGCTACCCATGCCTCGTCCCTACCCATGTCCATTGTATACACAGTGAGAGAGACATGCTGACACCAGCAGCAGGAGTCAGGAATACTTAAAAGGTGTTGGCACTATCAGCAGACAGATGTGCTGATACCAGCAGGAGACAAATGTTGATATCAGAAGCAGACAGACCCCCTTGATACCAACAACAGACAGCCCAGATGATACCAGCATCAGACAGACCAGATGAAACCACATCAGACAGCCCAGATGATACCAGCATCAGACAGACCAAAATGATACCAGCATCAGACAACCAGATGATCCACATCAGACAGACCAGTTGATACCACATCAGACAGACCAGTTGATACCACATCAGACAGACCAGTTGATACCAGCATCAGACAGACCAGATGATGCCAGCATCAGACAGACCAGATGATACCAGCATCAGACAGACCAATGATACCAGCATCAGGAAAACCCCAGATGATACCAGCATCAGGCAAACCAGATGAACCAGCATCAGTAAACCAGATGATACCAGCAGCAGTAGGGAGGCCCTTGGCCACCTTGAATCAACAACACCACAGACATCCAATTTCCAATTTTCAAGGGCTATCGTAACTCCGCCTCCAATTTCCAATTTTCAAGGGCTATCGTAACTCCGCCTCCAATTTCCAATTTTCAAGGGCTATCGTAACTCCGCCTCCAATTTCCAATTTTCAAGGGCTATCGTAACCTCGCCTCCAATTTCCAATTTTCAAGGGCTATCGTAACCCCGCCTCTCGACTAGCGAGACCCATTACAATCCCATAACAAGGTGGCGGAAAGCATTTAGCGCCCACCAACTCACCCACCCAGGAATTTTGCCCCAGAATAATGGATTAGACTCGGGTTATCTTTAAGAGGCGCCTGAGTTCCCCTGTCTTCTAATATCAGGTTTATATTTCCCCTGTAATATACCTAGCCTAGTTGATCAGGCCCTGATCCAATCGGAGCCTGGTCATGGACCGTGCCGCGGGGGCGTTGATCCCCGGAATAACCCCTGGTCCAGGTAACCAGAAATCTTGTCCAAAATTAATATCACTTTGCTCTGTCTGTTTCGTAAGGCGAAGTCCAGGATTTTTACTTAATTTTAATGGTATAATTTAACCAATTTTGAGACAATTGTGTTGTAGAGTTCTGAGCACAGCTCGAGCTCTGTTTGTAGAGTTTCTGAGCACAGCTCTGAGCTCTGTTGTAGAGTTCTGAGCTGAGCTGTGCTCAGAGTCTAAGGTCTGTTGTAGAGTTCTGAGCCGAGCTGTGCTCAGAGCTCTAAAGGTCTGTTGTAAGTTTCCGAGCACAGCTCTGAGCTCTGATTAGAGTTCTGAGCAAAGCTCTGAGCTCTGTTGTAGAGTTCTGAGCACAGCTCTGTTGTAGAGTTCTGAGCACAGCTCTGAGCTCTGTTGTAGAGTTCTGAGCACAGCTCTGAGCTCTGTTGTAGAGTTCTGAGCACAGCTCTGAGCTCTGTTGTAGAGTTCTGGCACAGCTCTGAGCTCTGTTGTAAGTTCTGAGCACAGCTCTGAGCTCGTTGTAGAGTTCTGAGCTGAGCTGTGCTCAGAGCTCTAAGTTCTGTTGTAGAGTTCTGAGCTAGCTGTGCTCAAGCTCTAAGGTCTGTTGTAGAGTTCTGACTGAGCTGTGCTCAGAGCTCTAAGGTCTGTTGTAGATTTTCTGAGCACAGCTCGAGCTCTGTTGTAGAGTTCTGACTGAGCTGTGCTCAAAAGCTCTAAGGTCTGTTGTAGAGTTCTGAGCCGAGCTGTGCTCAGAGCTCTAAGGTCTGTTGTGAGTTCCGAGCACAGCTCTGAGCTCTGTTGTAAAATTTTCTGAGCAAAGCTCTGAGCTCTGTTTTTAAGTTCTGAGCACAGCTCTGTTGTAGAGTTCTGAGCACAGCTCTGAGCGCTGTTGTAGAGTTCTGAGCACAGCTCTGAGCTCTGTTTGTAGAGTTTCGAGCACAGCTCTGAGCTCCTTTTGTAGAGTTCTGAGCACAGCTCTGACTCTTTTTGTAGAGTTCTGAGCACAGCTTTTAAACTCTGTTGTAGAGTTCTGAGCTGAGCTGTCCAGAGCTCTAAGGTCTGTTGTAGAGTTCTGAGCTGAGCTGTGCTCAGAGCTCTAAGGTCTGTTGTAGAGTTCTGAGCTGAGCTGTGCTCAGAGCTCTAAGGTCTGTTGTAGAGTTTCTGAGCACAGCTCTGACTCTGTTGTAGAGTTCCTGAGCTGAGCTGTGCTCAGAGCTCAAAGGTCTGTTGTAGAGTTCTGAGCCGAGCTGTGCCCCAGAGCTCTAAGGTCGTTGTAGAGTTCTGAACACAGCCTGAGCTCTGTTTAGAGTTCTGAGCTGAGCTGTGCTCAGAGCTCTAAGTCTGTTGAGAGTTCTGAGCCGAGCTGTGCTCAGAGCTCTAAGGTCTGTTGTAGAGTTCTGAACACAGCTCTGAGCTCTGATTGTAGAGGTTCTGAGCTGAGCTGTCTCAAAAGCCAAAAGGTCTGTTGTAGAGTTTCTGAGCCAGCTGTGCTCAGAGCTCTAAGGTCTTTTGGGTAGAGTTCTGAACACAGCTCTGAGCTCTGTTGTAGAGTTCTGAGCTGAGCTGGCTCAGAGCTCTAAGGTCTGTTGTAGATTTTCTGAGCCGAGCTGGCTCAGAGCTCTAAGGTCTGTTGTAGAGTTCTGAGCCAGCTCTGAGCTCTGTTGTAGAGTTTTGAGCACACTCTGAGCTCTTTTTGTAGAGTTCTGAGCACAGCTCTGAGCTCTTTGTAGAGTTTCTGAGCACAGCTCTGAGCTCTGTTGTAGAGTTCTGAGCACAGCTCTGAGCTGTGTTGTAGAGTTCTGAGCACAGCTCTGAGCTCTGTTTAAAGAGTTTCTGAGCACAGCTCTGAGCTCTTTTGGGAAGAGTTCTGAGCACAGCCCCTCAGCTCTGTTGTAGAGTTCTGAGCACAGCTCTCACTCTGTTGTAGAGCTCTGGCAAAGCTCTGAGCTCTGTTGTAGAGTTCTGAGCACAGCTCTGAGCCTGTTGTAGAGTTCTGAGCAAAGCTCTGAGCCTGTTGTAGAGTTCTGAGCACAGCTCTCAGCTCTGTTGTTAGAGTTTCTGAGCAAAGCTCTGAGCTCTGTTGTAGAGTTCTGAGCACAGCTGTGACTCGGGTTGTAGATTCTGAGCACAGCTCTGAGCTCTTTGAGAGACTGACGTGCCGCTTAAGTGTGTGACGTACGAGGACTTGTCTTGACGTAGCGAGGACTTTTTCTTGACGGAGCGAAGACTTGTCTTGACGTAGCGAGGACTGTCTTGACGTAGCGAGGACTTGCCTTGACGAGCGAGGACTTGTCTTGACGTACGAGGATTTGTCTTGACGTAGCGAGGACTTGTCTTGACGTAGCGAGGACTTGTCTTGACGTAGCTGGGACTTGTCTTGACGGAGCAAAGACTTGTTTTGGGACGGAGCGAAGACTTGTCTTGACGTAGCGAGGACTTGTCTTTGACGTAGCGAGGACTTGTCTTGACGAGCGAGGACTTGTCTTGACGTAGCGAGACTTGTCTTGACGGAGTGAAGACTTGTCTTGACGGAGCGAAAGACTTGTCTTGACGTAGCGAGGACTTGTCTTGACGAAAGCGGGGACTTGCCCTTGACGTAGCGAGGACTTGTCTTGACGTAGCGAGGACTTCTTGACGAAAGCGAGGACTTGTCTTGACGAAAGCGAGGACTTGTCTTGACGTAGAGGACTTGTCTTGCCCGTAGCAGGACTTTTTCTTGACGGAGCGAAGACTTGTCTTGACGGAGCGAAGACTTGTCTTGACGAAAGCGAGGATTTGTCTTGACGTAGCGAGGACTTGTCTTTGACGTGCGAGACTTGTCTTGACGTAGCGAGGACTTGTCTTGACGGAGTGAAGACTTGTCTTGACGGAGCGAAGACTTGTCTTGACAAAGCGAGGACTTGTCTTGACGTAGCGGGGACTTGTCTTGACGTAGCGAGGACTTGTCTTGTAGCAGTCTGGAACAACGTTCCAGACTGTACAAGAAGTCACAAAAAGCGTTTGGGAATTTCACTATTTTTTTCGAAGTGGTTGTTTTGCATATTTTGATATTTTTGGTTGCAGGGGTCGAGTTATAGCTCCTGGCCCCGCGTGTGTATGCGTCTCTGTCTGTCTGTCTCTCTGTCTCTCTGCCTGTCTGTCTGTCTGCCTCTCTCTGTCTCTGTCCTCTGTCTCTCTCTCTCTCTCTCTCTCTCTCTCTTTTTCTCCTCTCTCTCTCCACTCCTTCTCTCTCTCTCTCTCTCTCTCGCTCTCCTCTCTCTCTCTTTCTCCCCTCTCCTGGACAAGAATACTTAAAGAAAACGTATGTAAGTCACCACCGTGACTTGCAAAATAAAGGCTGTAGTCCCCTCCTTGATACTGGCAGGGCTCTTGATCCAAGGAACTAGGAATATCCTTCCCTTCCTCGAATCAAACCCGAATCCCCTCCACGTGTGGCATTAAGTGACGAGTGGATGTCTGTAGTTACCATTTTGCGAAGACAGTTTGGAGAGGAACTGCTTGTTGAGACGACGTTTCGCTCTATGTATTGCTTTATCACGTCATTTTCGCTCTGTGTAGAGCTTTATCACGTCATGTTTCGCTCTGTGTAGAGCTTTATCACGTTATGTTTCGCTCTGTGTAGAGCTTTATCACGTTATGTTTCGCTCTGTGTAGAGCTTTATCACGTTATGTTTCGCTCTGTTTTAAGCTTTATCACGTCATGTTTCGCTCGTGTAGAGCTTTATCACGTCATGTTTCGCTCTGTGTAGAGCTTTATCACGTCATGTTTTCGCTCTGTGTAGAGCTTTATCACGTTATGTTTCGCTCTGTGTAGAGCTTTATCACGTCATGTTTCGCTCTGTGTAGAGCTTTATCACGTTATGTTTCGCTCTGTGTAGAGCTTTATCACGTCATGTTTCGCTCTGTGTAGAGCTTTATCACGTCATGTTTCGCTCTGTGTAGAGCTTCACCTTGATAAAGCTCTACAGAGAGCGAAATGTCGTCGTAGTAAAATCATGTCTGCAAGAGTAAATAAAGTCGCTGGTATCAGTAGGGATTATTTTTATTGCAACATTTCGCCCACCGCTGAGCTTTATCGGGTATGAGCTTATGTGTGGAATAAGCCCCTGAGCTTTGAGATAGGTCGTGAGACTAATCCTTCTGAGATTACCTAAGTCTGGTCACTCAGATCACTCTGATCTCTGATGGGATCCCTTTCTCTGATCTCTGATGGAATCCCTTTCTCTGATCTCTGATGGGATTCCTTCCTCTGATCTCTGATGGGATTCCTTCCTCTGATCTCTGATGGGATCCCTTTCTCTGATCTCTGATGGGATCCCTTTCTCTGATCTCTGATGGGATCCCTTCCTCTGATCTCTGATGAACCTCCCTTCCTTGATCTCTGATGGGATCCTTTTCTCTGATCCTGATGGGATCCCTTCCTCTGATCTCTGATGAGATCCCTTCCTCAAACTCGATGGATCCCTTCCTCTGATCCGATGGGACCCTTTCTCTGATCTCTGATGGGATTCCTTCCTCGAAACTCTGATGGATCCCTTTCCCCTGATCTCTGATGGGATTCCTTCCTCTGATCTCTGATGGGATCCCTTTCTCTGATCTCTGATGGGATCCCTTCCTCTGATCTCTGATGGGATTCCTTCCTCTGATCTCTGATGGGATCCCTTTCTCTGATCTCTGATGGGACCTTCCTCTGATCTCTGATGGGATCCCTTCCTCTGATCTCCCGATGGGGTTCCTTCCTCTGATCTCTGATGGGATCCCTTTCTCTGATCTCTGATGGGATTCCCTTCCTCTGATCTCTGATGGGGTCCCTTTCCCCTGATCTCTGATGGGATTCCCCTTCCTCTGATCTCTGATGGGGTCCCTTTCTCTGATTCTGATGGGGTCCCTTCTCTGATCTCTGATGGGATCCCTTCCTCTGATCTCTGATGGATTCCTTCCTCTGATCTCTGAAGGGATCCCTTTTTTCTCTGATTCTGATGGGATCCCTTTCCTCTGATCTCGATGGGATTCCTTCCTCTATCTCTGATGGGATCCCTTTCTCCTGATCTGATGGGATTCCCCTTCCTCTGATCTCTGATGGGGTCCCTTTCCTCTGATTCTCTGATGGGATTCCTTCCTCTGATCTCTGATGGGATCCTTTCTTTTTCCTGATCTCTGAGGGATCCCTTCTCTGATCTCTGATGGGATTCCTTCCTCTGATCTCTGATGGGATCCCTTTCTCTGATCTCTATGGGTTCCTTCCTCTGATCTCTGATGGGTTCCTTCCCTGATCTCTGATGGGATTCCCTTTCCCCTGATCTCTGATGGGATCCCTTCCTCTGATCTCTGATGGGATCCCTTCCTCTGATCTCTGATGGGATTCCCTTTTCCCCTGATCTCTGATGGGATCCTTTTCCCCTGATCTCTGATGGGATTCCTTTTTCCTCTGATTCTCTGATGGGATTCCTTCCTCTGATCTCTGATGGGATCCCTTTCTCTGATCTCGATGGATCCCCCTTTCCCCTGATCCTGATGGATTCCCCTTCCTCTGATCTCTGATGGGATCCCTTCCCCTGATCTCCCGATGGGATCCCTCCTCTGATCTCTGATGGATCCCTTTCTCTATCTCTGATGGAAAACTTCCTCTGATCCCCTGATGGATCCTTCCTTTGATCTCTTGGAAACCTCCCTGATCTCTAAATTTAAACTTTTCCACCAGATCAACCCGTCTTTTCACATCTCCTTTCCCTTCCCTCGCCAAGGAAGCACAATCAATCTATTTCAATTCAACAACATTCCCCGACCCGTCCTACCTTCCAACAACTTATTTCCCTCACCTTTTAATCCGCCCCCCTTAAACCCCGCAACCTCCCCGGTGCAAGTCAATCGTGTTCCCTCCCCCGTTCTGCCAGTGTGTTGTGTGGTCTTCAAGTTGAGTGGTGGTGGTGTGGGAGGTGGTTGTGTGTACGTGGGCAGGGTGGTTTGGGGGTTTGGTGGTGGGTGCTTGGTGGTGGGTGTGTGGTGGTGGGTGGCTTGGTAGTGGGTGTTGGGGGGTGGGTGTTTGGTGGTGGGTGTTTGGTAATGGTTTCTTGTGGGTGGGTGCTTGGTAGTGGGTGTTTGGTGGGGGGTTTTTTGGTGGTGGGTGTTTGGTGGTGGGTGTGTTGTCAAAGTAGGGGGGTAATGATTGAATAGGATATAATGGGGAATATGGGAGTAAGGGATTATGTAGGCAGGGGAGAGGCAGGCGAAGTGGTAGGGGTGAGATGATTAGCGGAGTAGGTAGGTAAGACCCGGTTTAGTGGTGACCACCACGACACTCTCATTAACTCTACACTATGATGAATGGTTTGAAAAACCGACAAGTTGAAAATTGAATTCTTCAACACTGTTCAAACCTTTGGACGAAGACCTACTTCGACTAGTGGATGGTACCACTATTTACCCCGCCTCCGCCTGCTTCACTTCACGTCACTACAAATATAAAGCCACGTCTAAAGGCCCTATGCTGTACATTCTACAAGATTGAGGGCCCGAACACATCGACATCCAGGTTGAGGACTGATACCTCATTCTCCTCCTCTCCTTTCGCCATCTTTGTATTGGGACTGATGAAGCCACTGTGTGGCCCAAACGTTTTTCCCGAATAAAGATTCCCATATGCTGCATAATGTCTCAATCTTCAACTCTACACTACTCACAACATATCCTCGCCCATTCTTCACTCATATAAAACATAATAAAATATAAGGGAAAAAAAAATAAATAACGGTGGACAGTGAATATTACTATTCTAAATCAAACACAGTTTTATTATTAAGTCCTTGTACAATAATATATTTGGAACAGGGGACGTCATTGGTTTAGATAAATGGGATGGTACACATAGCAGTGAGACATGGAACACAATCAACTTGACCAAAATGAAAGTAACTTACAATATAGCACAGAGGACAGTTCACTACAGGAACTAAGCCACAAAGGGCCCAAGACCTACACGCACGAGTACTGCGGCCAAGCCAGTACTCTGCCCAATGCCTCCAACAGTCTCCTCCAGAGCTTCAAACAGCCTTCCTTTCCCGAGCCCTGCAACCCAGCAGCAGCTCCGCTCGAATCTCCTGATCATGCTCTTCCTTGGGCTTTTATGGTGGTCCAAGCACCCTCCACAACCACGTGTACGACCTGACGCCTAGGTCTGAGGCTCAAGAACAAAAGACCCTCAGACGTGGGCGTGGCTACAGACGTTTGCCAAGGCCAAGGTGTGACCATAAAATTGGTTAAATTAGGTCATCCCCAGAGACCTTACAAGCCCAGCTGGACTACATCACACCCTTCACCCCCATCAACAACCCTTCACCCCCATCAACAACCCTTCACCCCCCATCAACAAACCCCCCTCTCCTCATTGATAATTAAGCCGAGAAACCATCTAGCAGATCCCAGGGGCCCAGGAGCTGCAACTTAACCTTGGAACCTCCATTACATTAGGACACAACGGATGGTGACACTCCCAGTATCCAGTGATATATACCACTGTACCACCTTACTCATAGCTCTATTATTGGCCTCGCCTTATTGGGACACTTAGCACAAGCCATTCCTCACACATATTGACACTATAACTATAAAAAGATTTCTGCTCCAGCCATTATACGCCCGCGTCCAATAAACCGATTTTGCAGTCAGATTTCCGACCCAGTTTTCAATATGTAATCTATATGCAGATTTACTATATATATATATATATAATATATATATAAAATATATATATATATATATATATAATATATATAAATATATATATATATATATATATATAAAAATATATGCCGTGCCGAATAGTAAAAACTGGTTAGAAAGAACTCGTTTAAAATTAAGTCCTTTCTAAAATTTTTTTCTGATACGTGTAAAGATATATTTTTTTCATTTATGTTAATATAAAAATTAATAATTTTGTACCAAATGAACCTTAGAAAACTTACCTGACCTTATTATAATAAATGCAATTTAATTTAGCTTAATCCAACTAAATATATGTTAAAAAGATTACAAGATTTAATAATAAAAACAGGAAATAATTTTTTTCGTTAGGGTTTAAATGATTTTGAAAATTTTGCATGCAAAAATTTTACTTTTCTTATTTGGCAAGAAGAGCGTTGATATTTAAAACCAAAGTCACAAGTTTTAGTATTATAATATATATATAAATATATATAATATATTAAAATTATATATATATAATATATATAAATATATATATATAATAATAAAAAATTAATATATATATATAAAAATATATATATATATATATATAAATATATATAAAAATAAAATATAATATATAAATATAAATATAATATATATAAAATTTGGGTTCGTACTGTTTTAAAAGGGGATGAACACTACTAAATCTTGGGGGGGCCATCATGGGCCACAAAAACTACCCCTCCCTGGGTGGCCACATATATATTCCCATCATGGTCTCCCAGCACCTTTCCCGAACCATCTTTACTGTGTTAACTGACTGCTACCCACGGGGACGGGTGATCGAACCCCCGCAACACAAA
>NW_026465694.1:0-13883 GCF_026875155.1 Cherax quadricarinatus
AAAACTTTCTTTTAAAGTTACCGAAGCCTACCTACAAGAATGATCTTCTACATTTCTTCTCTCACCATGAACAAGAACTAAAAAGGGTAGTTTTGGGCTTCTTTCTGGGCCTACAGAATTTCCGTCCGCAGTTCCTCGAAGAAGAATGTACATACATCACCAATCTTTTAGTTCACTCATTTTCCCCCACACTTCATACGGCGCGGGAAAAGGGGCAACACGTACCCCTCAGCAAGACCAACCCCTATCAAATTGAAGAAAACCCTCAAGTTACATCGTTTTCCCGGTCACAACGTTGCCACAAATTTTTTTAAAAAAATGTTTGACAAAAACTGGCTAAAATATCTACCAGCTCTTCAACACTATTAGGAACCGTAAAAAACCCAACTGTTCCCACAAGTGCGGGAACTACACTTACCATTTGGGGGGTGTGACAAAGATATTGGGGGAAACAGCCAGAATTTGGAAAATTAAAAGCAGAACCAAAAAGTTTGCAGAATGATGACCCCAAAAACGCATGTTTTCAACATAGAGACGATTTGGCACCCATGAAATTCATGAAGCTAAACATTTTAAAGAAGACATTAAGGGGAAAAAAAGCTTGAAGCGCACTTTTTTCTGTCAGAAACACTTAAAGAAAAAACCCGGGTATTACAGTATTTAAAAAATTCTAAGAAGGTTTTTCCCCCACCCGGGGGAAGGGTGTTTTGATGCCAGCAGGGTCCCTTTTTAAACCCTCACCTCCTTAGTTCCTTACTACTAACAATTACCACCTCTCCCCAGTTTCACATCACCTGACTCCCCCCACTATATATATTGTGTTTTCTTAGTTTTTTTTTATTTGGGCGAAAAGCCACTCGTGGCGAAACTTTTTCCCTTTTAAAAAATTCCGAACTGTAATAAGTGTTTTTTCCACATTTTTCGGGATCACCAACCATTTCCTCAAGATTTGGGAAAAACTTGGCAGTGGCGGAGAAGTGAGATGCAGTTTAATATAGACAATGCAAAGTTTTAAATGTTGGACAGGAAAAAAACCAAGCCACTATAAAAATAAAATGTAATCTTAATATTAGGTCGAAAAAGATTTAGGGTTCGGTTAGCAGTAATCTAAAAACCCAAGACAACAGTCATAAGTGTTTCCCAATAAAGCTAACAGAACCCTTGGGTTCAATCAAAAAAGCAAAATAATAGGGGTCCTCAGGTTGTTTTTCAACTCTATATTCCTTGGTTAGGCCTCATTTAGATTATGCTGCACAGTTTTGGTCACCGTATTACAGAATGACAAAAACCGGAAAAACGTAAAAGGAGGAACAAAGTTGATCCCATTATCAGAAATCTTCACTATGAGGGTAGCTGAAGGGCCGAATCTGCATTCTCTAAAAGGGGGGAAATTTGGGGGAAAGATTGAGGGTATAAATGGGAAAACAGGAATAAATAAAGGGATGTAAAAAACGTGCTGAAAATATCTAGCCTAAACAGGACTCGCAGCAATGGTTTCAGGTTGGAAAAATTCAGATTCAGGAAGGATATAGGAAAGCACTGGTTTGGTAATAGAGTTGTGGATGAGTGGAACAAACTCCCGAGTACAGTTATAGAGGCTAAAACGTTGTGTAGTTTTAAAAATAGGTTAGATAAATACATGAGTGGGTGTGGGTGGGTATGAGTTAGACCTGATTAGCTTGTGCTACTAGGTCAGTTGCCGTGTTCCTTCCTTAAGTGAATGTGACCTGACCTGGGGGCATTGGGGCATTGGCTTAAGCCGGTAGGAGACTTGGACCTGCCTCGCACGGGCCAGCAGGAAGTAGACTTCTTGTTAGAACATGGTTTAGTGGAGGAGTCATCTAGTCCATGGGCTTCACCGTGCATCCTAGTAAAGAAGGCTGATGGAGGGTTTCGTATGTGCACAGACTACCGTAAAGTGAACGAGGTCACAATTACAGATGCTTACCCTCTTCCTCGTCTGGATGACGTAATTGACTTTGTGGGTAAGGCTACTTTTGTGTCCAAATTAGATCTCCTTAAAGGTTACTATCAGGTACCTTTGACAGATAAGGCGAAGGAAATCTCTCCCTTCCCGAAATTTTCCAGGAGGTCATTATCAGTATACAGTACCCCCCCTTCCCGGAATGAAAAATTCCCCCTCTTCATTCCAGAAATCATCCATCAGGCTATTAAAGGACTTGAAGGCACGGCATACCTAGATGATATTGTTGTGGTGTCTGATACTTGGAATCAACACCTACTTAGACTTAAAGCTCTTTTTGAGACCTTTAAGAATTCCCAATTTAAAACAGTTAATTTATCTAAATCTTCCTTTGGCCGGGCCACTATCACTTTTCTAGGCCATGAAGTAGGTATTGGTAATGTTGCACCTAAACTTGCTAAAGTTCTTTCGATTAAAGATTATCCATTTCCCTCATGAAGGAAATCTCTTCAACGTTTCCTAGGCATGATAGGATTTTACAGAAGATTCTGTAAGAATTTCTCAGATATTGTAGCCCCTCTTACCTCTCTTACCAGTCATAAAGTTCCCTTTAATTGGACGTCAGATTGTAAACTGCTTTTAATAAAGCAAAAAGATTATTGTGCTCTGCCCCCTTTCTCCTGTCCCCAGACTTCTCCAACCTTTTTCATTACAGGTTTTTGCTTGTGAGTCTGGGGTTGGGGCGGTACTATTAAAAATCGGGAACAAGGAGCTGCAGCCAATCGCATACTTTTCAGCCAAGTTCCAGCCAATCAGAGAGCTTACTTACCATTGAAAAAGAAGCCCTCGCGCTGGTACTGGCTCTGGAACATTTCGATGTTTATGTGGGCCAGACATCGCAGGTGGTCACAGTCTACAGTGATCACAACCCGTTAGTCTATCTCCAAGCCAAAAGAATCACAACACAAGGCTTATGCGTTGGACGCTCAGGCGGCAGCCCTACAATTTCAAAATCAGTACATTGCCGGCAAAGAAAATGTTTTGGGCAGACTCTTTGTCAAGAGTCTATTTTAATATTTTATTTAGGTTAGGATGTATTTGTGGAAAACCCCTTTCAAGCTCTTTTTTTTATCCCCTGATGTGGGGGTTTTTTTTTAGTGGGGGGAAATCGGGCTACCGTCCGCTTGTATCTTGGACCTATGTTGGCCTATCTGACTGCTGTCTCACTCTGAGTTTAGGGTTTGGTTTTTGGTCACTAGGAAAGCTGAGCTCTATCTAAGAGTGGGATGGTGGAGAGGATGGGCCCGGCCCCATTATTTTGTGCCATGGCGGCAGGGTTACCCTGGGAGGTGGCAGCCTAATCCTGAGCCTTCTCGGGGGTGGGGTTGTGGCATGCAAAGAGTACGTAACCTTTATTCGGGCATGGACACACCTCATTTACAGGCTATCCCCCCCAACCCAAGCGAACCAGGTTGCTAAGAGTTGATGAAAGGGCCCCATCGTTCAACTAGTGACCAGGGTTTTAGCCAATAAGAAGGTGGGATTGACAATCGCAGAGGTTATGTGGATAAACCCCTCTCCGTCTGCCCTTGTCATTCCCACTCTAGAGCTGGTTGAAGCACGGTCTGCTATCTTGTGGCTTCTATTTCTGCCTTGCTTTTCCGTGGAGTGCACTATATTTATCACTGTACATAGTGTACATATTGCTGTTATAATTGGTGAAGGATAATATAAGTCTAAACTTTTTTCTACTGTGTTTATTTGCTCCCATTACACCTGGGATAACAGGCCATTTGAAATCCTAGGTTGTAATAGGTTGCGGCCCCTGCCAAACTAGCGGTTAAATAGTTAACCTGCCGGCCGGCAGTACCACTGGGTACGTCATCAAACCCAATGTGGGGACTGCTGGAGCCGGCCTTAGAGCAGTAAGAGCCTGAGTGCCTCACGGTACACACCTAAGCAGTAGGTACCTGACCACCGAAGGGTACACGTCTACTGCTTTAGTAACAGTATGTACCAGAGCGCCTCGCTGTACACACTAAGCAGTAGGTACCTGACCACCGAAGGGTACACGTCTACTGGCTTTAGTAACAGTATGTACCAGAGCGCCTCGCTGTACACACCTAAGCAGTAGGTACCTGACCACCGAAGGGTACACGTCTACTGGCTTTAGTAACAGTATGTACAGAGCGCCCGCTGTACAAAGCCTAAGCAGTAGGTACTGACCACCGAAGGTACAAAGTTTTACTGGCTTAAGTAACAGATGTACCAGAGCGCCTCGCTGTACACACCTAAGCAGTAGGTACCTGACCCACCCAAGGGTACACGTCTACTGGCTTTAGAAATATTATGTACCTGAGCGCCTCGCTGTACACACCTAAGCAGTAGGTACCTGACCACCGAAGGGTACACGTCTATGGCTTCAACATTAAGTACCTGAACTCCCCAGGGTACACGTCTAAAGCAGTAGGTACCTGACCACCGAATCGTACCCATCAAATGGCGTTAAAGAACCGCTCACCGCAGCTCACTGAGTCCCGTTGGCCTCAGTTACTTGACGGGCCGCATTCAGTGAGCTTGCAGCATGGGGTTTTGGCTAGCGGTGTGTCAACCGCCTTTGGAGAGGATTTACTGGACTACCGGTGATGTCTTGGACTCACCGTCTACGTTGATCAACTGTGGGCCGGAGTCGTCAGATGCTGTTTAGTGGGACAAATTTCATGAAGAAAAAGGGTTTGGGGGGTTTTACAAATGAACTGGGCCAGGACCGTAGTGTGACACTGAGGGACGTACGATTTGGAGTGGAAAAACTTGAGATATCACAGGACCGTAGTGGACACTGAGATGAAAAGGGGTTCGTGGGACACTGAAGATGGCCTGGTTGGTAGTGTACACTGAACAGTGTCGTGTGACTGACTTCGTGTCGGAGAGGCAGTTGATTGTAATTTATTATTATAAAAATGTTATTATAATTTTTTTGTTTTGCATAGAGATATTATATATATAGTGACAGTAGTGTCAAGAGTTGTACCCTGTGTAGGGTTATTAATTATATTTTAGTAAAATGCTGATTATAATTTATTATAGTAACATGTACTATTATTATATCATAGTTCAAATACCTCTAGACCAAAGATAGTTGATTTTTATATATTAAAGATTAATTTATATTAATGTGTGTATTTATGTTTTCCCGAACTCTTTATTACAAAAGGGAGTAAATCTTACGCCTTCTTTTTTAAAAATTACTTTTTTTGTAATATATATATATATATATATATATATATAACATTGTCCTCTCATTTTCGGAAGTTAATCTGTTATTATAAAGAGTCGATGCTCCTATAATTCCCAACATTCTTCCACTGTGTTGAAGAGGAAGGTCATCTTACATATTTCCCTGCTAGTCTTGCCCAAGATGGATGAACTATCACATTTTCTCTCCAGAACTCTAGTGGGAAATTTTTTCATTAGACATTTACGACTGAGGAAAGTGAGTTGGTCTCATTATTCGAATTCGCACCTTTCGAATTATATACAAATTTTTGCACACGATTTGAAGAGTTTGAGAGGAACAAACATTAGTTCAGTTCCCACCAAATAGAAATTAATAATATTCGAACATTCACTAGTCGAGACGCAGCTGTATTTGTCTATTTCTGTTTTTTTTTTTTTCATGTTTGCGATAATACGAATGTCAGTGTGTTTTTTTCGAATGTGGCTTTTTAGAAAAGAAACCCAAAGAAAATGTTAATGCCTTGATGTTACTGGGAAAGTTAGCTATAATTTCTTCACAACATTTATCAAAATGATACTGGTTAAGTTCTTCATGCTTCGTTACATCGTCTTGACTTTCTTCATCTGACTCGTTGTTGCTTGATGCTGCTTGATGCTGCTAGTAAACCATCTGCATTCTCTGAATTAGGAAATGGTATGGTGATACCGACAAGATGTGGAAAAAGACACTTATGTACAGTTCAGGACATTTATTAAAGGAAACGTTTCGCCACGAGTGGCTTCTTCAGTCCTAATACAGAGAAAACTAAGAAAACACACATATATATAGTGGCGGGAGTCAGGGAGGTGATGCCTGGTAGAGGTGGTAGTAGTAGTAGTAGTAGTAGTAATGGAACTAAGGAGGTGAGGCTAGAGAGGGACCTGCTGGCATCAAGTAACACCAGTTCCCAGGATGGGTAATATCCTCTTGCTTAGTAATTTTGAAACACTGTAACTACCGGATTTTTGCTTTATAGTGTACTGACAGAAATTAGTGCAGTTCAATGCATTTTCTCCCGTTTAAAATGTCTTCTTTAATAACTAGTTTACTTCTTTGAATTTCAATGAGGGTCCAACATCGTCTCTATGTTGAACACATGCGTTTTTGCGGTCATCATTTCTGCAAGCATTTTTGTGTTCTGCTATCCTAATGTCCAGAGTTCTGGCTGTTTTCCCCTACATATACTTTGTCACACCCCCACATGGTATGAGGAGGAGAAGGACAACCAGTTACCTTTTCTCGACGTTCTCTTACGCACAGGGGAAAACAAGCTTTCTTTTAAAGTCTACCGGAAGCCTACCTACAAGAATGATCTTCTACTTTTCTTCTCACCATGACACAAGAACAAAAGGGGGGGTGTTTTATTGGTTCTTTCTGAGAGCCTACAGAATTTCCAGTCCGCAGTTCCCGAAGAAAAAAATGTACATACTCACCAACTCTTTTAGTTCACTCACCTTTCCCCTACACTTCTACGTGACTGCGGAAACGTGCAAAACAGATCCTCAGCAAGAAAACACATATCAATTGAAGAAAAGCCTCCAATTTACATCGTTTTAAAACCCGGTCAGCAACGTTGCCACTAATGTTTCAAAAATGTTTGACAAAAACTCAAAAATATCAACCACTCTTCAACTACTATTGGGAAACCTGAAAAAACCCAAGCAGATCTGGCCAAGTGCAGGAACTACACATACCATGTGGGGGGTGGACAAAGATATTAGGGAAACAGCCAGAAAATCGGACATTAGGAAAGCGAACACAAAAAAAGCTTGCAGAAAGATGACCGCAAAAACGCATGTGTTCAACATAGAGCATGTTGGAACCCATGAAATCAAAAAGCTAAATAGTTATTAAAAAAGAGACTTAAGACGGGAAAATGCATTGAAGCTGCACTAATTTCTGTCAGTAACACTTTTAAAGCAAAAATCCGGTAGTTACAGTGTTTCAAAATTACTAAGCAAGAGGATATTACCCATCCTGGGAACTGGTGTTACTTGATGCCAGCAGGTCCCTCTCTAGCCTCACCTCCTTAGTTCCATTACTACTACTACTACTACTACTACTACTACTACTACCACCTCTACCCAGGCATCACCTCACCTGACTCCCGCCATTATATATATGTGTGTTTTCTTAGTTTTCTCTGTATTAGGACTGAAGAAGCCACTCGTGGCGAAACGTTTCGTTTAATAAATGTCCTGAACTGTACATAAGTGTCTTTTTCCACATTCTCTGAATTACTGAGATGTTGACTTCTCTACGGAGTCAGTTCATTCTCAGTATTGTCAGGGTTTGTTTTACACGAATCATCCGCTGCAGTGACACTGAAGAAGTTATTCTCATGTCGGGGATCTAGAAATACACTGAGTATCGTCTTGTAGTCACTGGTATAACTCTCGAGTCTAGTTAACATTGACACTCTGAGAGCTGAGTGTTACTCAAGTGTGAAAATCTTGGATCACTCATAGCTTTGTTGATGAACGTTTCAAATATCGTACGTGAGGCAGTATTTCTGAGAGAAGGCAACTTTTCACTTACATCATTTTTTTAATATTTTAAACGAAAAGGAAAATTTGTTAACATTCTTGTATTTACTTAAAACAAAGCAATACGTTGCATTTTTCACATCTGTGGTCAAAATTAAATGCTATTCCAGTGGGTAAACACATTCTGAACGAGCGTGTGCTTGGAACTTCATTTTGTTCTTGAAGAAACTCTAGTTTACTACAAGCTGGAGAAAAATGACTAAAGTGGATCAAAATTATGTTTTTTATTACTCTCTACTCCAGAATACGGTCATGGATAACCAGTTGTAGTGCAGTTAGAGAACATGGCAAATTGTTGTATATTGTCCCTTCGGTTCCTTTCACAACATTGGTGCTAGTATCTCATGCTATTAAATAATTTTTTGAAGCTGTTATATTGAATTCAAGCATTGCTTTTTGACTAATGTTGATGATGTGCGCTGTTGTGTTGGATCCAGGAAACGGCATCGCTCTATAGACAACAGTTTTCTGAATGAAATCTTTGCTGAGTCACGTGTGATGGTGTGTAGTGCACCTACTTACATGTACCTACATACAGTATATTTAAACCCACCTCTCAACTTGTTATTTACCAGATCTTAACATGAGGAAGGAGCTTGGTATTTCTAGTATCAGTGATAGGATTGTTGAAATTAACACTGTACTCGGTATTAGAATGTTGAGAAACGAACCAGACACTGTCACAGTGAATCTTACCAAGTGTCTAGAGGTAAATACACACAGATCTAAATGGATTGTGAGAAAACGTGCAATTGCATTTAAGTTTTATAACCTGCATGAACTGTATCACTGTAGGCAACAAGAGCATTTCACCCCTCCATGAAGATGTGTTCATTTAAAACACATACCTACAAGTCCCCCCCAAGAAGCTCATTGCTAGTAATCCCTTCCTTAAAAACTCTTGTTTTGAGCAACTGCTCAAGAAGAAATTTTTCGCCTAGCTGGTAGTAATAAGTTATCACAAGTTATATACACTGATGGATCTAAACAGGAGTCTTCTGGCAGGCTGCATTTTGCTCTTGTTGCCACCTCCCTAGTTAAGAACGATAATAAATTTGTTGAGATAGGCATAAGAATTAACAACTGGGCGTCTACACATGCAAACTGATTGTTTGCAATCCTAATGGCGCTAAAGCTAACCTATGACACTGAGCTTGACTCTATCATCATTACTGATTTTATGTCATCTTGAAGCTCTTGGCTCATATAATGACTCCAACAACATGCTCATTGGGGAAGCCAGGTATAGATACTCAAAAATTAGGGACAAAAAGGGAAATTTAAAGTACAATTGCTAAAGGACCCATCACACATTGGATTACTCCTTCATGATAAAGTTGATATGTTTTGCCAAGAAAGAGTATCCCCGAAGGAGAACGTAGAATATAACTTTGGTATAAAATGTTCTAGCATTTGGAAAATATTAGGAGGAAGTAAATAATGAAGATGATTGTTATAGGAATGCAGTTAGAAGCCTGAGTAGATCTATAACCCACTATGATAACATGAACGTAGATAAGTATGTTTATGGAGCAACTTGCAATTTTGAACAGACTGACTGATGTTGTAGTGGCCAGGCTTAGGCTTGGTTACAAGTACTTCTGGCAGTTTGGGAGACACACAGATGATCAAAATAAATGTAAATTATGTGATCAGGCATATGGTCACTGTCTTGAACACTATGTGCTTAATTGTCCACTTATTTAGGAATACAGAGACAGACAGTATAATAACCCATGTGACATGTCAAGATATCTTATTAATGAAAATAAGATACCAGATATACTAAGCAAATTTCCTAAATTTGCTTGTAACAGATAAGTGAACTATAGATATATAGATATAAATCCATATGTATTCCTGTTAACCCTTTGGGGCCTAGTTCCTAGGCCTTTTGTGTATCCATATGCTCTCGCGCTACCGTCCACAGGATGGATATGGGGTGCACAATAAACTAGCCACTTCGGTGGCAAAATCTAATCTTTACCAGATGTGCTCCCCCATGTCTTGTGTGCCCTGTCGTACCTGTTCTTAAAACTATGTATGGTGCCTACCTTTACCACATCGTCATCAAGACCACTCCACTTCCTGACAACCCTTAGGCTGAAGAATTGTTTATGATATCCTTTTGACTCATCTGTGGCTTTAACTTCTAACTGTGCCTCTATGTACCTGCTTCTCGTTTCTCAGTCTATCCTCAACAAGATCATTTCCTTTAGCCTCTCCTCATCACTTATACCATTTGTTTGGACTAAATATGTTGCATACCTATGCATTTTCTCAAGTTTCTTAAACAGTTTTATCAGGTGTGGGTTGACCCTGCGTACTCCAAGATGGGCCTGACATATGTTGCATAGAGGATCTTGAATGACTTTTTCGAGGTTCATGAAGGGTACTCTTAGATTTACCAGACGAGCATTGGCTGTAAATATTATTTGGTTGGTACGAGCTTCCAGTTATATGACTCGCACTATGATGTGAGTGAGGTTTGTAATCTCCGTCTCACAACTCTATACTCTGTGCCTGATCTTGCCCCTTCTCCAGTCTTCACAACAGTGCATTTGCTGGAGTTGAATTTAAGTGTCCGCTTATTTGACCAGTCCTGCAGTTTGTCCAGATTCATTTGTAACCTTTTCTTGTCCTCAGCGAACAGAGATAAATCTGCCTCAGTCCCATCTGGTATGTCAGTCACATATGTCAGAAACAGTATGGTCCTAATGCTGATCCCTGTTAGAACCCCGTTTGTCACTCTTCCCCATTCTGACATCCTTTCCCCTAAGTACTCATTGGTCCACCGGAGTACATTCCATGTTATTCCTGTCATAGTTTCTTGTGAGCTGTATCAAATTGCCTTTAGTTCAATGTTTACCTGATCTCTGGCAATTGTTTTTGTCGACTTGTTGTAAATCCAGCGCTTCTCCTCACTCTCATTGGATCCACGGTGACACCTCTTCACGTCTGATTACCTACAGGTGCTATGATGGTTGGCACAAACTCTGCAGATGGTGTGTGACAGTCTAGGCTTCTTGAATTCGCGGAACTGAGGCAGGAGACTGATGCACCCCAGAGTAAGTCAAGGTGTTGGGTTCCCGATGCTGTAGCAGGTACCAGTGGTCTCAAATTCTACAAATGAAACAGACCGCTTGATATAAGGAAGCAGGGCGACTCTGAGCTCAAGCGAGTGTGTGGAGCTTGGAAAGCAGTAGCTATACTACCCGATGTCCTTCAGTCCTCACTGTTTGGGTGACAAACTGCAAGCCTGTGGGCTAAGAGAAAAAAACAAATAAGTTACCAGAAAGATGGCTGAAGTCCCTGAAGAAATTGATGATACACCAGATTACTGCAACTTGAGTAAAAGTAAATTAATACTGCTAACAGCAATTACGATCAGTAAAAAAAATAAAATATCATGATCAACCAAAGAGTCCATAAAGGATAAAGTAGCTAGCTTTTGCGGGAGTGTAATGGGAGGGTGAAGTGAAAACTGACCTTGGGCATAATCATCAAGTACAAGAAAACAGAATGGAAAAGAATGAAATACTCCCACGTTACCAGGCGAATAACCTGGTGACACGAACTTTACCTTCATATAAAGATAGTTATACACAGGTCTGGCGAGCTGGAAGTCAGGTGTGTATCTCTGTGTGAGGTAGAGACGGTAGTGGTGTAAAGGTCTTGGTGAGGTGGAGGGCGCTAGTATTTGCCTGGTCATTCAGACGTCATGGAATGCGGAGAGGCCCGTGGGGCAGTTTGCACGGCGGCTCATCATACAGACATCACATTCTCTTCAGAATCTTCCAGAGAATGTTTTCAGACAAAATTAGTGTTGAAAATTTAGTACCGTGTATTTCGATGCAAAGTGTGCAGGTTCGAATTCTGCTGTAGACTGAAAGATAATGTTTGTTAAAAATTTCGCCCATTTTGCAAATTGTTAAGGTTTTACAAGGTTAGATTAAGGCTCCTAACTTTATTTACAAGCTAATAGCTGCTACCTGCATCAGCTCATTTGAATGTTTTTTTTTATTGTTATGAGACACAAATAGGGAACAGGATGAAGTTGAGGTCATATGTGGGTGTTGTGACCTATGAAAAGGAATCATAAACTATTTAGTAAATATTGTCTTTTCGTATAATGTTATATAGCCGATGTCATCATTAATACTGTGAGGGAAAAGTCTTTAAAAAAGAGGTTATGGTCGTTCAGACTACTTGGAACCATTAGCGTGTTACCGCCCGCACTACCATCTAGCGGGCTGAGGCTAAACTTCAGTTTCCTCGGGTCTGATTTGCTTTAATTTCTACACCTGGTAGTATTAACCTTACCTGGTGTGGGTTGAAGTTTGGAGAATCACTTCTCCTCCACTTTCCCTGATCAAGAAGGGATTCCGGGTATTTATTCTTTGTTACTGTTTCCCTGGTTCCCCATAATGACATTAAAGGTAAATACCACCCTTTGTTTTTCTTCAGTATTATACTTTTTGTGCTGCAAAGGTAGTTACAATTTTTTTCTGCGTATGTACACTCCCATATAGGCTGCCCCCCAAAACCAGCAAACCCGGGTTTAACGATTTTTGGGGTACCCGCATTAAATCAGTATTTTGGTTCGTTCATCGATCACAGGCGAACCCCCCAAATGCTGGGCAATGGGGTTTCCCTTGCGGTTCCTTTCGTACATTTGCCAGACTTGCCTCCCGCTGGTTAGTACTGGCCCTTTTGGGGTTTTGCTTTTGCCATTCTGTCACCGTCGTGGGTACACTTACATTCAAATTCTGTACATGCGTACAGTTATATCGGCAAATTATATCTGCTAAAGGAAAACAAGCTAATCTTCTACGAGTTTATTTTGCCCCAAAACCCAAATTTACGACCACGTCACAGGCCTTTTATAACTTGCGAGTTCTTTAAACCCTTATTAACCATGTTGGTTTTTTTTTATTGTTAGCCTTTTCATGCCGGTTTAACCCCGAGCAAGATCCCTGTCAACAGGACATATTGGGACTAATGCTCGCTCTTGAAATCTAAGTGGGGGTACTACGACAAAGATCGATAGGATTTCCAGGACATTGGGGCGAAAACCACCATCCAGGATAACCAACACATTTCTTGTAAAAAACACAGAAAAACCACCCGGCATGAGACACTCCATCTCAACATCAGGAAACACAGTGGCCAATTTTATTTTATTTATTTTTTAATTAAAACCCTTAAAAATTTTCTTGAATTTCCTCAAGTTATTCATTATTTTTTTTTTTCCATTCTTTTGTTAGGGGGGAAGGCTTCCTCTACAATGATAAAAAAAATTTTAAGCTTATTAACTTTGCTTATGTATGTAGGGAAAGGACATAACTACACCTCTCATTGTGCTCACTGTTGGAGACTTTTTATTTGGGTACCGCACTTTCAAACGACCTGCCCCGCTTGTTAAGTATTTAAAACCGGCCACTTGTTTTTTTCAAAAACTTACCCGGGGCTGCTACTTCTTTCACACCTTCTATGGCTGTTGGGCCCTTTTAGGCAACATACCTCCATTCCTTTGTCTGGGAGAATGCATTTCCCCTCCCGTGTTTTAGACCCTTTTTTTTAGAGATATTTGGGGAGCCGGGGAAAACTTTTTTTAACTCATGCAGATCATTTACGAGCATTTTTAGTATTAGTGATATTTTTACGTTTTTCCCGAGGTTTTTTTTGGGTTTTGGGCCCCTATCTCTGGGCCCCCAATTTAAAATCTCGACCCACAGTGTTCTGTCATCTCCCTCATGGAAGTTCCTTTATGCTGGGAGGGCCTTGATCTAGGGAACTGGTTTTTGCCTCCAGTTCCCTAAATTAAACCTGAATGCGTTCCACATTCCCCCCCCCTCCAGGCGCTGTATAAAATCCACGGGGTTAGCGCTTTTTCCCTTATTTTAAAAATTTTGGCATCTACACATGTTGTCGGGAAATTAAAAGCTGAAAATCACTTTCTGAAAAAAGGAGTTTTAGCCTTTGGGGTAGGAAATGTTGAAGGTTCACTTAAGGTCGTTTTTTTAGGTCGTTGATTCGTAATCTTTTTTAACACATTAAACCACCAATAAAACCAAAAACGTTAAAATTCAACATTGTAATCCTTTAAAAAGAATAAACTTTGAATTTGAAAATT
>NW_026465695.1:2500-13263 GCF_026875155.1 Cherax quadricarinatus
AAAAGAGTGCCATAAATGCAGTGTAATACCAACAAAGCTATTGTTACTACACCAATATTTTTGTTAGATTTATATTTTTTTTTATATAGGTAAAGTTTCTTTGCTTTCTTTAATTATAATAATAAATGTTTAAATAGGTATTGGGAAATAAAAGATCACCTTAATAGGAGGAATCTGATTAACAATTATCTGGACTTAGCCTGAGGCATATTACAAACTGGGATATTCAGTAGGACTTTGTTTTAATATTATGCATTTTCATGGCGCATCTAATACTTTTAAAGTGACTCCACCTGGGGGAAAACCCGTCCCTCAGTGCCGATTTTTCAAAATATTTGTTAATTCTCGATAAATAGCTTAATTTTAAATTACCTACCAACATCTTATGAACTGAAATTTAACACAAATGAGTCTGTAACAATGTGTAAAAGAAAGAATTCCTAAAAATCACGATCCCCCGACCTGAGGCAGGCACTTTACCCTTAGTCTTAGAGATGTATCAGTACCAACTATTGCTGTATATTACCTTGTGCAGAGCTGTAATTACTTTTTGGTACTTGTCAGTCTCAGTCCATGTAACAAACAATTCATGGTCAATACAATTATTCTTTTCTTTTACATCTACTAGATTTCTGATTTTGTTTTCAAGAAATATCAAAAACATCAATTTAGACATTTCCAACGCTATCATAGCCACGTCCCCCATTCCAGCTGTAACTCTATTTTTTTTTGGAGCCAATAACAACACCAAATGTCATCGTAAATCAAAATATACTGCAAGCCCTAATGCTGCTCTGGAATTGTCTGTCATCAAGGTCCCGCCACGTGATATTTACTCGACATAATGGATGAGAGAGAGAGAGAGGGGGAAGAGAGCAACGAAGAAGAAGAAGAATCTGTCGATTTATAAGTTTTTTAAAAATAAAAATAATTTCAAAACTCCCTTTTCAAAATTTTTTTTTAAATCAAAAAAATGTTTACATAACCCTTTGTCATTTTTTTTTATATTTTATTAAAAAGAAACTATTTCCCGTAGACAATTAACAAGAAAAAAAACCATTATTTTAATAACAAAAAATCAACCACCTACATAAACATACATAAACTAAACAAAGACAGACATTCATAATCATTTTTTACACCAAAATTTAACCATAAAACAATACTAAAACCCAAAAATTCACATATTGAATTTTACATAAAACGAACAAACATTTAATTTATAAAAAAAATTTCTTTACACACTTTTTATTTTATATTAATTCATATCAAATACATAATCTCACCCAAAATTACAAACAAATAAATTAAAATAACAATTTAAAAACCCAAAAAAAAATAAACACAGTATAATAAACAAAATTTTTTATAAAACCCATAACTAATTCACCCCCTACTTCCTCCCTTTCACCCTTTTTCACGTCCATACACTCTTTTTCCCCCAAAACAACTTAAAAAAATATTATTATTAAATTTTTTCAAATAAACCTTTTTAAGTAAAAACTTCTTCAACTTAAAAATGAAATATAAACCAAATTTTTTTTTAAAACTTTAAATTTAAATAGCCTATTTTTACACGCCCCAAATTAACGCCCACCCCCCCAATACAAACAAATTTTACTTTAAAAAACCCCCCTTTAAACCCATCCTCGTAAAATATTATTGAACTTCACCATAACCAAATAAAACCCATTATCAAAAAAAATTCTTTTCATCCCAAACCCCACATTATTAAAAAATCACACACTTCTTACCCATTATTCATACATTTTGGACACGACATTTAAATCACCCCACCCCCCTTTTAATAAAACCACCAACCTTTTTAAACTTTCAACATATTTTCAAAAACTTTCCATAACATAATCTAAACCATTTTTGAGTTGACCAAACTTTTTTCACATCAACAAAAACTCTTTTCCATATCCAAAAAATCTTATTTTTCCCACAAACCACCACAATTTCTTCCACCCCCCACAACACCGCCCTTTTTACAAAAAATAATTAAAAAAAACCCAAAAAAGGAAAAAAGAAAAAAAAAAAAAAAAAAAAGAAATAAAAAAGGAAAAAAAAAAAAAAAAAAAGGGAAAAAAAACCCCGAAAAACCCCAAAAATTTCCCAAATAACAAAAACAAAACAAATGAGTACCCCAAAACACCGCCCCTTTTCCCCCTCCCCCCCCCCAAACCAGCCCAATCCCGAACCCCCCCCCCCACCCCCCAAAACCCACCCCCCCCCCCCCCGATCACCCAAATTTTACAAAAAATACTAATAAAGCTGTCCCCCTACCCCCCCAAAACACCCAACATACGTCCCCCCCATAAACCCCTCTCTCCAAGCACCCACCAGACGGCAATATTCCATGAAGGAAACGAAACAATTCCTCCTCACTTTTGGTCTGAGGGCCCCCCAACCCAACCTACCCAAATGTCTCCCCCATGCATACATTGGTATACCCCAACTTTTGCAATCACCCCAACCCCACAGCACCTCCAGAACCCCAACCCGTACCCTAACGGATCTCTAACTACAATAAACCGCAGCACACCTCCACTCTCTCATCTCTGACCCTCCCCCCCACCTTCGTGCCTCCCAATAATGCTTGCAACCCTTCCCCACACGCCCTTCCACTCGGAGAAACCCCCTCTTCAAATAATACACTTAACCCTTAATCTATATTTTTAAAAACCCAATCCACCTTTGTCGACCGGAGCATAACAACACTTACCCAACCAATCAACCCAAACCCCATAAAAAACAAAAAACCCTTTTTTAGCTTTCTTTTATGCCGGGTCCTGCCAACGGATTACTGCGCCACATCCAGACCTCATATAACATCACATTCACCACTATTACACGTTGAGACGTCAAATAAAGGGGTCCAAAATTTTTAAACCCACCCACCAACCTACCACTGCCCTCCCAGAATTAAGCACCGTCCTCCCCCTTTGCCCTATAAATTACCCACACACCTTTAGTCTACCACCCACACCAACGCACGCTGTTTCCCCCATCGCGCCCTCCCTACCCAATCCCAAAGACCAACAATTTCGATTCTCCACTTTCCTTTTAAACCTTAACACCTTCAAAACCACCAATTCCCTCCACCTCTTTAAAACTTCCTCCCTGCCATTAAATTTGTTGTATCACCCAATCCCTATTTTCCCCACCCACCATTCCCACACCACTACCACCCCTAAACATCCCCCCACTGCCCAAAAAAGGGGTCCTGTATACAAGCAAACACATTAAACAGGGGACCCCCTCCCTATCCTCTACCCTTGAAACCCACCACCCTTTTCCCATTCCCTGCACACGTCACCTACCCAATTATACAAAGCCAACCCAAACGTACCATCTTTTCCCCAAAACCCGCCTCCGAAAATATCCCAGTGCCTTTCGTTCTACCAATCATACCAGCCTCCCAATCCAAGCTAAGACACCCCCCCCCCCTTTCATTCCCCCCTCCAACTTTCCACAAAATCTTTTTTTATTCCATGTCCCTCATACATCGTCCTTCCCGGCACCCCATACTAACCTCCGCACAACTCTACTATCCGCCTTCAGCCTTTTCCCCCAAAGATTTTGCGAATATCTTAAATCACAATAACAACGACAACGCCCTGTATTCTGCACTGAGAGGGCCCCCCCTTTTTGGGATCAAAACTACTACGCGGTACGCTGCAACTCACCCACCCCCCCACTTTTCATCACATTCATCGGGTTCACTAAAAAACCCTTAAACACACTCCAAGCCACAAGAATTCACAAGGTAACCCTTTATACCTGGCCTTTACCTCTCGCCAATTTTCTCCAAAGCCTCCATACCCCCCCTTTTCAATATCCCCTCCCTCCATACGATCCTTCCACCGCACACAAGATACATTCTCTCCCAATCTCCCCAAATCCCCACCGTTCACTCCTACACTCCGCAAATATTTTCCAAACCCCAAATACCATAAAAACCCCTCATACCCCAGTTTTTCTCAAATCCTACCCTTGTAACCCCCTAAGTTCTCTTTTACTACCAGCTTTTCAAATTTTTTTTTGCCCCAAACCCGTCTCCGCTGTCCCCCAACACACAGGCTGACGGCCTTCACCCCCCAAACGCCCCCCCTAAACCCCCCTTCACCCTCGCCTCATCAAATCTCTCATTTTGCAACCCTTATCTCCACTTTTAAAGCTTCAATTTTCCTCCCTTGGATACACACCTGTCACACACCCCCTAAACAACCCTGCAACCGCCCCTCTAAATACTGTTTAAGCCCCTATGTCATCCTGCCTCATTTTTCCCCCCTTTGCACATAATATTGCCCGATCCTCGTCTTCGCAAAACCCACCCCCCCCCCCCCAATAAACGCTTTCACTCTTACCCCCACCCCAAAGTCCTCCCACATACGTCAAAACCCCTCCCCCACCCCCTCCCCGTACGTACATCGCTTCCGTACCCCAAATATTCTTAGGCAAACCCCCCAATTTAAATCACATAAACCGCCCCAGATCTGAATAAACGACATTTACCGTCTGCACCCGCGTCACCCTCACTCCCCTTTTCCATACAACCTACTAATCGTGCAGCATATCCCTTTCTAGAAAAGTGTGCTCTATCTCGCAATCCCCCCATCAACTATACCCTCAATCCCACACCTCTCAATAATCCCCCCAAACCGCCAAAAACACCCCGCCCCCCTCGTTTTCCCCATCCTCCTGCGCACCACACGTTCCAGTCGCCACCAACTATTGTCACTGACGGTAATGACCGCAAAAATTTTACCAATACTTTTTTCACAAATTCATTTTTTACCCTTTTCATCATTCTCGCCGGCACATACACACAAACACTGCCATCCCCTCACCTCTCCCCCACCCATCTATTTTTTAACACACGACCCCCCCCCCCCCCTTTACTCCTAAGAACAAAAAACGGGCTCGTCTCCGGATCAGATTCCCACCCCTCCCTTTTTCGCTCCGAATACACACAAACACTCTGTACCCCACCACCTCCAATTCCTTTCCCACTTTAAATTTTGTTCCCGCACAAAAAAAAAGTCTATAGCATAACGTCTTAAAAACCCTTTACCCACAAACGCTTTTCACTCGCACACAATCCATTAAATTCACTGTCATGCACCGGAAACCTACTTAGTGAAATTTTACCCTCTGCCCCCTTTTCACCTTTCACTGACACCTTTCAGCTGCGCTTCTCCACTTTTCCTCCACTGCCCCCGGTGGCTTTCCCTGATCCAACACCTTTCCCGGCGTACCTTTTGCACTCCCCCGCACCACATCAACCCACGGGTTTTTCCCCGGTCCTGTGCCGGGTTAAAACATCACCAGTCGGAATATTTGCCCCCTCTTACGTTTACACACTCTGCTCCATTTCTAACTCACTGGTGCCCCCGTAATCTCACACACCTCAATCACTTCCACCCCCCTGGGAGTCAACTGCCATGTTCGCCCCGTCCAAGTTCCTCATTTTCAATCTGCACGTACCCTCACCATACCAAGTGATCCTCAGAAACCTCTTCCAAGGATTTTTCCTGCACTTCACCATTAGGCCTCCCCTACCCGCAGTCACCAATCTCACAGTCTTCCCGTTCTCCAAGGGAATGCCTCACTTCCCAAACTGGCAGTAGGCGGTACCCCACCAGTGGCGCCCCCTCCACTTCCTCACTCCAGGAAGGCCACTTCAGTACAGGTGCCTCACACATGACCCCCTCTGGTTCTGGCTCTTTTTCCCCCTTTCTACCTAGGTCCTTTCTCCGCGCCACTCCCCACTGGCCGCCTATGGTCATATCACCACTAACCTACACGTCTTTTGCTTCCCAGCGTAGTACACCATTTTCCTGTTTCCTAAAAAGCGCCGATGACGAAGACGGGATGGGATGCCTCAACTCCATCTTGAGTGAACGTACCACCGGGAAGCCGGGGATACGCCCCATCCGTCCTTTACCAGCCATAGCCCGGTTTTACAGGTCCTACTGTTCAAATACATACCGCAGATCATTCTCGTCCCCCCTCAAATGGCACATTTCGGGTTTTCACCCATGTTAATGCTTTAAAACGTCGATAGGGAACACGTATCGCTGAATTAAAATCCACGCTCCGTCCTGGACTTGTCCCCCACCGTTCATACACCCAGCTGAACTCAGCTTGACGAAAATACGAAGGGACCATTTGTGCCACACCATACATTTTTTATCCGCAACACCAAGGGGGTCCCGGATAATTTCGGTAAAAGCACTTTCAGACTGAGGCGTTATTGCACCACGCAAAAATTCAATCACACCGTGTCAAAACCCTTTTCACAGACGCGCCATGTGTGAAAAATTTTCCTCCAATGGCCACAAGGGGATATCCCCACGTCCGCCCTGCCAGGGCAAGCGGGAAGAAATCTTTTCTATTCGGATCTCATGAAAAAATTTTGTTTTTTTTTTTTTCCCTGACACTCGCTTATAAATTTTACATATCGAACCAATACTATTGAATAAAAACTCGTTGAACAATTTAAAAAAAAGCATTTTTCGTTAGAAGATTGTAAAAATATCACCCAAACTTTTAAATGAACGTTAACAAACAAGACAGGCAATTATACCAACGACCGTTATCATGTGGCCCAAAAGGGCAATTTTAGATGCATTTTATGTATTGAAGAATCATGCACAAACTTTGAACGCAATTAGACAGTTTTTAGCGAGAGTTGTTGGGCCCTTAGCCGTAATGGAAATGAGGATTAATTAGCTGGAACGTTTTGTAAGGCTCACTCCCTGCACGGGCGTTATAATTTTTGGATGGGGTTTGCAGAGCCTTCCAGAACGATATTGGGTTTTTGTTTTTATCAATCTTAACGGGCGTACGGGTTTCTATATATTTTTTTTATTGCAAGGTAATTTTTTCAGGTGTCGTTTATCACGTTCAGATTTTTACCCCTGTGCATATTCTTGCAGAAATGTTAGTGTTTCCACAGGGATATGTGCGCACGCACGCACGCACACACACACACACACACACACACACACACACACACACACAACACACACACACACACACACACACACACACACACACACACACACACACACACACGATCCATATATGGTTTAAGATAAGTATGAAAGAGATCTCGCGGACGAGAGAAAAGAGACCCAGAAGCAGTCAGCAGAGAGGCAGGGAAAGGAGTCGAGACTCGACCCCTGCAATTATTTATACGTGAGTACACACAGACACCTTTTGGTACTCGCATTTTTTATTGGTGGGATTGAGTCCCGCCTTTAGCTGGCTGGCCACGTGGACGCTATCATATGTTATTAAATCTGTGTATAATATTTGTGCCAGTACATAAGTACTGTGTGTGTGTTTGTGTGTTTGTAGTTATGCCGTCATTATGATCAGTAGGAGATTTACTGTATTATACTATAAGAAAAGAGCCAGAGAAAAGTGAAGAGATGAGGCACCATAAACTCAGTGGTGGATGCTGAGGACAATTAGAGAACACAGAGGCGTTGCAACTACGCATAAAACCCACTATAAAACCCTAAGATGCTCCCCCTGACACAGCGAATGTCGCTTTAAGAGCGCGAGTTTAGAGAAAGTGCACGATATGCAACGTTGCCATTCTATATACTGCCAACGGACACTCGCCAGACAATAGAAACAATAGAGGAACTTGCTCTATAATTAATAGAGCCCCCATGAAACCAGGGACGTTGATGTATTGCATGCTAAAGAACATTGTTTGAAACAATATTTCTTTCTGTTTCCTATAGAAATTGTACCAGAGAGAGAGAACAGAGAGAGAGAAAGAGAGAGAGAGAGAGAGAGAGAGAGAGAGAGAGAGAGAGAGAGAGAGAGAGAGAGAGAGAGAGAGAGAGAGAGAGAGAGAGAGAGAGAGAGAGGTGGGAGGAGGGAGAAGGACAGAAAGAATCCTAGACAGACGGAAAGGTCTCTATAAGCCACTAAGGGATGTGGGTGGCCTTACTGTTATGTACAAGGCCAATATTGTCAAAGTACCACACTTGGATCCACTTCGAGGACAGCGTGAAACAAGCATTTATGCCACAAGACGGGCAGAAAGCAGCAACTTCACTCTGGCTGTACCCATCTCCAGAACATCACTCCATCTGAGATCATATATACCCAGGATGACTCGAGTATGAAACACATTCGTACAGCATAATGATGTCAACGAGATAAAGTCAGTTGATCAAATGAAAATGCTGGCCCACAGATGGCTCCAACTTCATCCTGATCCCTACTTGTATGTCTCATAACAATAAAAACGCTTTCAAATGAGCTGATGTAGGAAACAGCTCTTAGCTTGCCAATAAAGTTAGGAATCCTGAACCTGTAAATAGCTTGTCAATAAAGCTAGGGATCCTTAACCTTGTCAAACCCTGTGTAAATATATATATATATATAATATATATATATATATATATATATATATATATATATATATATATATATATATATATTTGTATATGAATGGTTCAGAGAACCGACATGTTGATAAATTAGACACATATGCAACTCTTGGGTATCTTTATGAGGAAACGTTTCGCCACACAGTGGCTTCATCAGTCCATACGTAGGAGAAACTTGAAGAACAAGAGGAGAATGAGGTAATCAGTCCCTCAACCTTGAGTCGATGTGTTCAGTCCATCAATCTTGAATAGATTGATGGATTCAAGATTGATGGACTGAACACATCGACTCAAGGTTGAGGGACTGATTACCTCATTCTCCTCCTGTTCTTCAAGTTTCTCCTACGTATGGTCTGATGAAGCCACTGTGTGGCGAAACGTTTCCTCAATAAAGATACCCAAGAGTTGCATGTGTCTAATTTATCACCATATATATATATACTCTTCCCTACTACTATCTGCCAGAATACACTGTCTCTCTCATCTTATCATTTCTATAACCATAAACTAATGTTCATCTTCTTGCATTTCCTTCCTCATGTATCCCTGTAATTCAAGACACAATCTTCCGTATTCTTGCCTTCCATTCTCTCTTGCCTTGCAGTAAAGACCAACTCTAAAGAAACTACAATGGAACGCTCAACCTAATTACGTAACTTTGAGCGCATGTGACATGAAAAATATATCAGAAAGGCAAGAAGGTAGTAAAACTTTTTTTTTCTTCTCGCTACACTGTTCAGAACCAGAATCATATTTATTTGGAAAATATACGGTGCTTTCGCTAAAAAAAAAAAAAAAAAAAACGCATTTAGGAACATTAGGACAACTTTACTGTCCAATCCAGACCTTGTCAAATCACAAGTGCGTTTTTTTTTGTGTGTGTGTGTGTGTGTGTGTGTGAACTGTTCCAGCCACTCTATTCTGACTTATTCTATTCGGTGTATGACGATATGCAGTAAATTATGAAGCTGACAAGTTTATAACCAAATCCCATATTAATCGTAGTGTTTTGCGCAAGTCTTAAGATAGAGAATATTTAGAGGATTTAAAGTTATTTTGGCTTGATTTGAAAACTAATTTATTACTAATATAAAAAGAGAGTTTAAATTAGATCCAAAGTAAAAGAGGAAAAACTTCATAAGTGTTTAATGGCATTACGTTCCAAATTTCTGGTTCCTTTTCTGATTTACGAGTTCTTACAATACTGGAATACAATAGCAACAAGTAGATAAGACATGCTCAGAATATATGCTTATTCAATCGATTACAGAAGTAACTTAAATACTGGAGACTACAAAAGTAATAGAGGTAAATATGAGTCGATCACTCCTTCAGCTTGGAAGAAATAGTTTTGAGGTGATTCGTCCTTCAGCCTTAATAAGGGTCCAGCTTCATAGTCTCCATCAGTGTGAAGCTAAGGCATGAAAATCAAGCTTTTTACTATGGAGCCACATGTGAGGTGCGGAAGTTGGAGGTGGTGTCACAGGAAATAAGAACATTAGAACGGAGGGGAATTGCAGCAGACCCACTGGCCCATGGTAGACAGCTCTTTCTCATTTCCATCCCTTCTCACTGATATCTAGTAGCTGAGCAATAAAGCTGTAGATGACCTCTCTACCAGATACCTTTTTTTTCTGTGTCAGGCAACTATTATTATCTAAGCGGTGTCTTATTACAGCGGACATCTGCAACTTTACGTGTACTTTTAAGCAACCGAGAGAACTTGAATCATATTTTTTCTTAACTAACTTCTGTTTGAAAATGATTTTAAGTTAGACATTTAATAAAAGATGTGAAAAAATATATCTCACCAAAGAGTATGTTTACTCTACATAACAGCCACTGAGTAAACAATGAGAATACAGTTTATTGCTCAGTAATGACCCTTAGCATGCTGCCAGCACACTCCTGAGACATTACGTCCTGACACCTACTACCAAAAATGTTAATTTACGATCTGGGAACAAGCCGAGACTACATATTAAGAAGACTGCCATGCAATTTGACAAACAAAATATATAGGTTTTTCTCTTAAACGCCCCAGCCATATCCAACCTTAATGAAAATAATTCGTGTGGTCTGGAACTTTTATGAGAAAAATTTAACCGGAATGATAGTCGATAAAGTTTAATAGGTCAGTTAAAAGCTCGTTGTAGGAAAGGGGCAACCAGAATGACTGATTTTCTCTGTGACTGAGAAAAAAATTGTGAGAGACCGGTGGAACTTTGTGATTGTGAGGTTCGGTTGAGCTCTTTTACTGGAAGCGGATTATTGATCTCTGTACAGGTGTTTAGGGCTTTAATTATCAAAGCAGACGGGTTTTATCCTTTTTAACTGAAG
>NW_026465696.1:0-13147 GCF_026875155.1 Cherax quadricarinatus
TATGGGACCCACTATAACCAAATAAAAATTTGGGCAAAATTAAGAGGGGTTAAGTTTTAATTTTCTTGAACCCAAAAATTTGTTTGTCCCCGGGTTTAACACCCATGAGATTTTAATTCTGCTAAACCTTAAACCCCCAAAAATTTTTGAATGTAAGGCTTAATCAAAGTTTTTTGGTCCAAAAACATATAAAACAAACAAAAAAATAAAATAAGAAAGCCCAAAAAAATTGGGTACTATTTTTAAAAAAATTCAATTAATTTTTATAAATTTGTTGCCTTTGATGTTAACAAACAAAAAAAAGTTTGGGGGGGGGGGGGGGGGGGGGGGGAAAAAAAAAAGAAAAAAAGCCTCCCCCTAATGGACAACTCTGACAATCCTCCTGACTCGCCCCTCTACCTCAAACTCAGTCAAAAAATCAACTTGAATGTTTTTTTCCCTATGTACATGACAAGTTTTGAGAACCCCTCAAGTATCTTTGTAATACCAATTCAGATCTGCCTAAAACCCGGGCATGATTCGCCAGGAAACAAAGTTTGCCCTCCCAAGATGATACCCTTCTGTAATTCAGTCTCACCTAGCAGAGTTGGGGTAAATTAAATAACCGAAAAGATGATTAAAATAGTTCAAATTATTTCTTTTCCTGCTATTCAATTTTTAAAACATTCAAAAATTTTTTTTTTTTGTGCTCACTTTCTCTCCGAATTTTGAGTTTTTAACACAATTTGAGTGCACCAAAGTCTGCCTTCTCTGTTAAACATTTCTTTCTTCGTACATATCCTTCCTCAAAACCCGTAGATCACATGAATACGATCAATCAATAAATTTTTTAATACACTTTTATTGTTAATCCCGTGTTGAGCCTCATTCTATGAATTGTGTATATCATACTTGTAAGCATTACAATTTCCATTACTTAGCTTCCATTCTGATTTCTCCTTATGTTATAAGTTCAACCTTATTATTTTGACACTGTAGAGATCACCCCGACCCGATGCCTGTTGCCTTAGTTTGTATTAGCTGTACGGGGGACGCCATACGTTAGGTCGCCGAGCTCTCAGTAGTATCAGTTAAAGTGTATGAGTTCCATGTCATTAATGATCCCCAACCGTCCTGATTCAATGCCCCTGCATGAACACTTTTATTCCTGCCATTCTGCGACCCAGTATGATTTGAAGACCCTCACCCCCCAAAACACTCACAAATCAGTTCAAAGAGACGTAAAGAGAGACAGGGCAGGCCCGGCATTTCCCCTATATTCCTCCTCTAACATACGTACGAGGGACGAGAATCCAACGTGAGGTTTATTACCCAATCCAAAGTTCAAACCCCACACATTTTGGGGTCCAGGAACATAACCTATTTTTCCCAAAAAGTTCTTCAGTTCATCAACACGATTTTTCTGAACCCGCAATTTTAAAATTAAAATACCGTGTTAAAAAACAGTAATGACCAAAAATCACATACGGGAAGCCCAAACCAGGTATTGGAAATAAATCACTTTGACTTTTTTGTTTCCTAGGTTTTTCACAATATGGATGTATGATAATTTTTGAATTTATTTTTGTATACAGTGCACCCCCCCGTTTTTTGTTTTCTGTTATCGTATTTTTGGTTTTGCTGACTTTTTTCCCTCAAAATTTTTTGGGTCCATTTTCGTCGACGTCGGAACCTGTCCAGTGCCCGAAAGAGAAAAGCCGCCTCTCTCAACCCTCCTCAGCCCGGAGCGTTTTTTTCTCATGAATAACACATCCTGCCATCATAGAAAATTTCGTAATAAAAACCTTTGTTTTTTCCACTTGTTTTTTTGTGTGTAGCTAAAAAAACCACCATGGGCCCAAAGAAAGCTTCAATGCCCCCCTTTTTTAAAAAAATGTGAGAAAAATGATATAATTTTAAGAAAAAAATTTTTAGAAAAAAACAAAAGTGGGGTGGTAGAGGGGGGTATGATGGGGGAGAGGGGTAGGATGGTGGGGGATGGGGTAGTGATGTGTGAGGGTATATGGTTGAATGGGATAGAGGGGGGGTGTGATGGTGGTAGGGGTGGGATGATGGGGGGTAAGGGGAGTATGGTTGTGATGGTGGGGAGAGGTGGTAGTGATGTGTAAGGTGGAGTGATGGGGTAGAGGGGGGAGTGGGTGTGGCGGTAAGGGGGGAGTGATGGTGGTAGAGGGTGCCTTCAGTGTTCTACTAACTCCCCAATGTTTGTTGGGTTTATAGGGGCAAGAAACCACCGCCGCCTCACTGCGCCATCCCCAACATTATATAAGCTTTGCTCACAGTGCTTTTAAAACACCCAACAAAAACAACAGAACCCCTGTCATTACATACAAAATGACTTTTTTTTTTCATTCTAGAGTTAGGGCATGTTTCATTTATTAAATTTTGTTAAATTAGTCATTTTAGTTAATTTTTTGTAAAAATAAACGTAATTTTCATAAATTAGTGAAATTTTCCCCAAAATAAACCCACCTCCCTTTCCCCCTCCCCCCCTTTCCCCATACCCCAAGCTTTCAAAAAGGTAGTTTATTTTAAAAATGTTCTTTTAACATTTTTTTTTTTTTTTTTATTATCACACTGGCGATTCCCCCAACATTTGGCCCAAAAAGAAAAACTTTTTCCCCACATTCACTCCTCACGGTTTTTCCCCAAAAAGGGTGCTTACACTACAGTTTTTAAAAGCAAAAATTTTACACCCCTCCCTTCAGATAAGGCACTGAACCCAAAATTGGGGGTGGAAAAAAAGGGGAAGGGGGGGGGAAAAAAAAATTTTTTATAGAGTTTAAAATTATAACCAAAAAAATTAATTCCCTTTTCCAAGAATTTTAAAAAAAAAAATTTTGTTATTTTTTTTAGAAATGGTAGGAATTTTTTGGGAAGGGTGAAAAAACAAAACGTATAAAATTTGAGGGAAAATTGACAAATTTTTTCCCCCTCACAATTTTTAGGGAAAAGCGATATTTCAATTGGCGATTTTCCAATTTGGCCCCCTTTTTTGGGCCAAATTACATTATTCCAGTGCCCAAAATTTTACTATTTCATTAGTTTTTACTTCTATTCATCGATTACACAAAAACCCCAATCAACTGTTTCAATACAAAATAAAGTGATCAAAAACTGGAAATTTTGGCCAATTTAACACAAAGTTCAAAATACGTGGACCCCCGCAACGCCTTAACCCGTCAAGAGGGCTATTTTTATGCGAAATGTTCGGTAGCAATGAATTTTCCCCATAAAAAAAATGGAAATCAAAATTAACCCTGCAAGACACCCAAAGTATAAAAAAAAAAAAAAATTTTTCCCACAGAAATTTTAATTTTTTAATCACAAAAACAAAAAAAGGCATGCACAATTACATGACCTTACTTTTATTGGATCTGGTGATGTTGGGGGATGGGAGGGGGGGGAAGAGTGTTTAGTGTTTAGAAGGGAATCCCCCCTTTAAAACTTGGGGTGTCGGCCTTTTTTGGGTTATTTCCCCTTTTTCTTTTAATGCCACTAACCATTTCAGATCACTGGACTTTTTTCCCCAAAACATATTGCCCATAGGGGTGTACCCTCGTTCCTTTATGACTTCCCAAAATTTTTCACAACTTGTCGTGTACGGGTTCCAACACGGCTTGAATAGCTGTGTGGGGCTTTTTCTCATAAAGGTTTGCACTTCAAGCCACTTTGCACAGTTTTTCCTTTAATCTTTTAGTAGGCAATTCTTAAATTTTTTCCTCCCCTCCTCTGAACCATTTTCCTCGGTCGGCCTCTTGCTTTTGAATTTGATCTATCAGCTCATCAGGGTTTTTTTTTTTTTCTTCATTGCCTCCTCCCCCAAAACTCTTCCCTCATCCCCACAAAAACCCTCCAACCCAAAGGATTTTCCCCCAATCCCACAAGGGTTTTCCTAACTGGCAAACCTCTGGGGTTAGACTCAAACCCTTCAAAACCCTTTTTCTCACATTCTGGCCACAGTTTCTTCAAGCAGAGTTCAAGGTCTTCTTAGTCCTCCCCCCCAAAGCCTTTTCCTTAAGGGTTTACAAAAATTGGGGTTTTAAAGTGACTCTCCAAACTCTTTTAAGTCTTTTGATTTTTGAGGTCCTACAAGCCCCTTTCAAACGAGCTTTTGTGACGTTTTTGAATTTTTGCAATAACCGCTGGCCTTTGCCGGGAGAAGTGGTTTTTAAGGCAAAAACTTCACCTTAATGAATTTCATGCCCCCATAAAGTCCTCTGCCACGTCTGAGGATACCAGGGGCATTGTCAACACCGGGAGGCATTTAAATTTCTAATTTTTTTTTCTTTGGGTAATTTTTTCACATTGGGGGAAAATGCATGTGTAACCAGATAAAAAAGCCCCTAGTGACCCATGCCTTACGTTTGCCCCCCACAACACAAATTCTCCTTTGGGGACTTTCTTTTCCCGAAAGGCTGGGATTTTTCAGAGTATACACTAATAAAGGGTTTCCCTTTTGAATCACCTGGTTTGGGAAACATTAAAAAAAGTAAGCCTGTCTTTATGGGCTTATGTCCTGGAGTGCCTTTTCCTCCTAGAAAATGTGGGTCCTGTTTGGCATTTTCTTCCAAAACGGGCCTGTTCATCACAAAAAAACACTTGTTCGGTTTCAGTCCTTCACTTTCTATTACCCCCTTAAATTCCCTGCACATATTTTCAGCTGCTTTGTGTCCAACGGGCAGCCTCACCATGCCTTATCACACTATTATGCCACTCCCCCTTTTTTAAATCTCTCAAACCAACTTTGCGGGCCAAATTCACTCCTCATCACTAGTTGCAGGCATTTTTTAATTAAATCTCTCACTTCCTAGCCTTTTCCGCTTATGATCGCTTGAGAGACGCTATCTCCCTAGCTTTTTTTTCTTTTATCCACCCCAATAAGAGTCTTAAAACATCTTCCATCACTTGCGATCTCTTTTCGAAAACACAGTTGACCTTTGCAAAAAACCTTCCTCGATTACCTTTTGTTCCCACAATATAAGAGGTGATTGGTTTTCTTGTACAACCTGACCATCAGAGACTGCACCCCACTTTCTACTTATCATGACTCTTTCTTCTTTCTATTGGAATTCTCCCCCTTATTGCTGTGGGGTTGGCATAAAGCTTTCTTGGGGTCCAGGGGTCATTTATTTTCCAGTAAAGCCCGAAAACACTGTAATAATACAAATATTCGATTGAATGCTTGGTTTACCGCGGGGGCGGCTGGTAAAAAATGCCCCGGGGGGAACATAAGGGCTCGGGCCCGCAATTGGACGCGCTCGGACAAGGATGGTGAGCGGGTTTTGGGCGGTATGCAGGCCAAATTTTTGCATCAAAGGTCCGTATGGGGATTGTACGGTATCGATGCGTACGGTATGGGGGGGTCCACTGTTTTCCTACTTCAAAATAGGCCCAGAATAAACAATTGGGTTTCCTGGCAAAACTAACATTTTCTCTTTTCTTTAATTACTTTTGAGGTTTTCCAAAAAAATTTACATTTTGTTTTTTTTATTCACAAAAATTTTTTTTCACACCAAAAAAAAAAGTTTTATGTTATCAATATGTAATTTTTGTATAAATACACACCACATTTGTGAATGTATTTTAAGACCCACCACGGCGTGTATTAGACGGGGAGGTTTTTTACTCTTGAACTTTGGCAAAAATTTAACATTTCCGCTACTCTGACTCATTTCAACCATTTCCAGTGCAAAAACCAAATCAAAATCTCTCTATTCGTAATATGTCTTCCAATCTATAAAATAGCCCAAGAAATTGCAAATACAACTATAAAAAAACATAAAAAAAAATACAAAGTCCCTGTTTTAATCGAAAATCATGGTTCAGTTTTTTTTCTCTATTATACCGTGTGCTGCAGATTTGTGTTATTGGTGCACACATACCACATGTGTTTCCTCATATTGGGCCCAAATGTACACCACAGTTTACAGAGTGGCTAGCTCAGGGATAGATCTAGGGTTTGGACCCTAAACGTAAAGCCGTAGATCTACGGGACGGCCCCTGAAGGGTTAAGGGGGGGGTTTCCCCCCTTCCAAACAAAAACCCTATCTTCCATCCCTCCCCTCCTGTCTTCCATCCATAAAAAAACACCCTTCAAAAAAGGGAAAAGTGTCATGTGTAATGTTCATTTTCTGTGCATGTAAATCTATCATAAAGGGAAAAAAAAAAATTTTTTTTTTTGAAATTCGGGGTTCGTAACGGATTAATTTCCCTTTTTACATTATTTTTTTGGGGAAAATTTTTTTGGGTTTTTGGGCCAATTTCAGTTTTGGCCGTGCCGGGAAAGGGTTTAAACCCCTTTTCGGGTTTCACCCGTATAGTAGTTCCGCACCAGGGTATTTGACGTACATACGTAAAATTTCTGCCCCCCTCAAATCAGCAAGAGAAATGGTAGGCCTAATATGAAAAATGGTCATTGGTCAGGTGCACAGTATAAAAAAAATCTGCAGCACACATGCGAATAAAAAAAAAAAAACTTTGACCGTTTTTTTGGTTTTAAAACAGGATTTTTGAACTGTACTTTTTTCGAAGGTTTTATTGTTGAAATTTCTAATTTCCTGGCTATTTGATAAAATGGAAGACATATTAAGAAATTGAGATGATTTTATGGTTTTACAATGAAAAGGCCTTGAAATGAGTCAAAGTACAAAAATGTTCGATTTTTAAAAATTCAAAAGAAAAACCAATCATCTAAGCACCAATACCATAAACTGGCAAGTAAAATATTTTTTCCAAGTGTGCCGATTTTTTTATCCCATTTCTAAAACTAATGCATAGTCTGCATAACGTAAATCTATTATTTTTGTGAAAAAAAAAAAAAAAGGGGAAAAAGCAAAAAAATTAAAGGGGGGCCGGGGACGTGCTAATGAAAGAGGAAATGTTATTTTAGTCCCGGGAATGCCCTTTTTTGTTTATTGGGGACCAATTTTGGGAAAATTGCATCTTTTGAAATTTGTGTAAAAATTGGCAAAACTGCTAAATTTGCCACTTTTTTTGGATATTTAAATCGTAAAAGGGGGGTTTCTTGTACTCATTCGATAGAAAAAACGGAGTTTTTAACAAAGTAGTTTTTAAATTTTTTTTGAAGCACTGAAATTTCTGAAAATAGGGCTCGAAGTGGGCAAAAACGCTGAACGTAAACATCCAAGACGCCCAACTTCCCCGAGAGCATACTGAATTTTGAAGTTTTTTTCAAATTTCATACTTTTTTGGGGTCATTTTGATCGGGAAAAAAAATTTTCATCTTTTAAAAAAACAATTTTTTTTTGTTTTTTTTTTTTAAATTTTTCGACCCTAGAACAAGTCCTGGAGGACCTTTTGACCCCCCAAAGGGGTTAAACACGAAAAACCCAGGGGCATGGTACCTGATTATCAAAAAAAACTTCTGATTTTAAAAACAACTATTCTTTTTTTGCTGTGAAAATTAATTTCATTCCTACATTAAAAATCTTTCAGGGTCAGCAGGACCCCTCCCAAACTGTTCTCTGGGTCGGAAAAATTTAAAAAAAAAAAAAAATCTTATGAAAAATATTTTTTTTTTTTTTTAAAAAATTAAGGTAAAAAAAAAATTTTCTTGCAATCATACTAACCGAGATATGGGGGGCATAAAATGCAAAAAGACTGGGATACGGGAAAATCGCCCAAATGCCGGTTTACTGGTAATCGTTTTTTTTTTTTTTTTTACTTTTTTTTATTTTTTTTTTTTTCAAGTGACTTTATGGCCTTGAGACCAATACGAGCACTTTTTGTAAGTTTTTCTCTTCTATACTACACAAAACTCACAAAACTGTTGGCCTAATTGTTTACAAACTTGTTTACACCAAATATAAAATGTTTTTAATGCTATTTTTATATTTTTCATACACATAACAGTCACAGGACATTTTTTAGAAGTTTGCAGCCTTGGAATCTTTGAAAAATGGGGCAGCACAAGGGGTTTTACACTCCTAACATAAAAAAGTGTCTTCGTTTTTGTGGGGGGTTTTTTTTTTTATGTGCACAGATTAACCCTCTTCTGAGCCTTTTTTTTAAGCAGTAGCAGGGATTTTTTTTGAAGTGATACCCTCTTTAGACGAGAAGGAGTTGTTGATAAATTTCGTGGGGGGTTTTCTATTGCAGGTGTTGTTTTCCCTTGGACTTGATTATTATTTGTCTGAGACAACAAACAAAATTTTCCATAAGGTGTTTGTTTTTTGGGCCTCTCTTAACATTTATAAGCTTAGCAGGAAATGTCCCGAAATGGAAAAAAAAGTTTTATGTACCCCCTTTCAACTCTTTCGAAAACAAAAAGCAAACCCCAATCTGCATGTCACTTTGTACGAAAAGCATATTTAGGGGTAGTCAAACCAGCGCAGTTTAGAATGGTTTATGCTCCTCTATCTGCCTCCATGTCTCCCTTTCATTAGGGTTAACTGATGACAACAGTGTGCCCTCTCGTTTGTCATGCCACCAGAATGCCCTTTCACTGGCAGCAAACACCCCCCTCACCCCTTTCAATGCCCCGCGGAACCTGGGCTATGTTCAGATTTGCACCACTGGCCCCCACACATCTTCATGTTACTCGAAGAAATCACGAGTAAGGGTTGTGTACCAGTTTTTCAGATATTACATGCCCCTTACCAAGATAGGTTTTCCTCACTGTTTAACCACATCACCAAGATACCCATAACTTCCCGGGATCTTGCAAAGTATACTTTCCGTAATCAAGACAACTGTAGCATTCACAAAGACAAACAACTTTAAAAAAAGCTTTCCTCTTCTTGGTAGTACTGCTTGATAAGTCTTCCTTTGAACAAATCAAAGACCCTCAATAAAAACTTCCG
Organism: Cherax quadricarinatus; assembly: GCF_026875155.1. NCBI lineage: Eukaryota > Metazoa > Arthropoda > Malacostraca > Decapoda > Parastacidae > Cherax > Cherax quadricarinatus. The sequence continues at coordinate 8,826 of NW_026465696.1, forward strand.
AAGGGGTAAAAAAAAAATATTGAATTTTTTTTTCCCTTTCAGAACAAACCACTCCCATCTTTATAACCATCATTTTTTGTCAGACGTGGGGTTTTGTCAGAAGTGAACATACGTAATAGTAGCACAAATCAATTTACTCCTATTATATTCGAAACCCTGGGGTTGGAACGGCGGTTGTTGACCCTTTTGATTTCACAATGTGCTTATACACAGGGGGTAAAAAATTTTTGGGCAAAGAAAAGATACATCTCAGCCACTTGTCTCCTTCCCCTTGTGGGGTGAGTTTGGTGAAAATATTTTGGTTGCCATGGGGTACCGAAATATTTTTGCTTATCCTGAAAAAAAATTTCCATCAGGGGGTTTATCAAAGAAAACTCAAAAATTCCAGTTAGTGGGATTGTTCCCCTGTACAAGATCCAATTCCACTTTGGCTTTTTTAAACTGAGGGGATTTTGGGAAAAAAAATGGGAGCTTCTTGCCAATCCCAGGTGCGGGGTTTTTGGGGACGGATACGAAGGGGTTCTGGTTGTGGGGGTTGTGGTTGTGGGCGGTGTGGGGGTGGGGGGGTTATGGGGGGGGGATGGTGGCCTTTTTGTGATACTGAGGCAGCAGATGGGGCAGCATGGCCCACTGCTGGGGCCTCACGGGTGCACCACCCCTACCACCACCAGATGCATCACATTTTCCATCCCCAAATTTCAACACATCTTTAATTTCACTGTCTGTTCCCTTTTTTTCAGCCCGGATGTACCCGAGAGTCTCCATCCCTTGGGAAGAAGTGGACGTAAACCCGAGGGCATATCCCCGTATATATGAGCTTCATGGGGAATATTCCCTTCACATCCTACTACTTTTTCCCAAAAGCTTGTAGTTCATATACACTACACTATCAAACCATTTCCCCAAATTTGGGCCCGGATATTGGAAAAAAAAGAGTTTTTCCCTTTGTTCTGGTAAATTTAACTGAACAAGACGGCCCCAAAACCAGAGGTGGAAGGGTTTAGGTCTCTGGGTTTTCCTCACTATTACGGTATTATGGGGTTAGTTTCGGTCACAACTTTTCAAAACCTTGAAACCATCTTTACTGGCACTTCCTCGTATCAGAACTTCCGGGAACAAAATGTCCCAAATTTGCCGGGATGAGGGGTTTCTTAGGACTAAATGGTTCCCACAAGCGCCACTGGGTCCCAGAGTTTTTTTTCCCACCCAACCCCTGACCACCAACCCATTTTCTCACATCTAGGCCACTAGCTGTTTCCCACTTAATTTGAACCCCCTAGAATTTACGTTACTAGTACGGCACCAACCCGGGATGCAAACCTATTAGTATGGCACCAACCCGAAAGGGGTTAAGCTTTAGTTAAAAAAACAGTATAAATGAACAAATCATACCGAGATAAAAAAAAAAAAAACAAAGTCTTACCGAAAAAAAAAAATCGAGGAATAGTTTTTCTGTTTCAGTTCATGGTGCATACAAATGTAATCACAGTCAGCCCTGTGCTCACTCTGTTTTCTCTAATTAAGTCCCCAAAAAAAATAGGAGGGTGGTACTTGTATCCCATATCCTCTTTTTACCTCCATCGGGCCGCTCGTATTATGCCAAGCATTTTTCATTTTGGTTTTACCATGTTTTTGTGTTATTTTTATTGTTTATTATGTTACATTGATCAATGTAAAAAAAAAAAAAAAAAAAAAAAAAAAAAATAAAAAAATTTTTCCCAAAAAAAAAAAATTAAAAAAAAAAAAAAAAAAAAAATAAATAGAAAGATAAAAATATGATGTGGCAAAGGGGGAATAGTTTTTGGCTAGGGTTTTTGTAATAAAAACTGGAGTAGACTTTTTGGAAACAAAGGGAACCCGAAATCAACCTTTAGTTTAGAAGAGAAATAAAAGGGGGGAAGGGAAAAAGGAAAATGGCAGAAGTAAAAGAATTTTAAGGGGTTATAAACAAAAAGGGACAGTAATTTTAAATAAAACAAATTTTGAAGGGGTAGAGGGCCTAGTGAGGATAGGCAATGAGGTTCGGGAAGATGTAAAGGGGGTAGGTTTAAAAAAGTAGTGTTTAAGTGTTTACAGAATTTATGGTTACAGAAAGTGACAGGGAAAATGATGCGAGACGGAAGAAAGCGATGGTGGGAAAGATGAGAAAGAGAATAGTAAGAGAAAAAAATTAGCAATGGAGGGTTTTTACAAGTAAATGATGCAAGGGGGGAGGATAGGAGAAAAAGAGGTTAAGAGAGGGGAAGCAAAGAAAAAAGGGAAAACAAATGAAAGTGGGGGAATGTTACAACAAATTTTGTTTAAAATAAGAAAAAAATTTTTGGGGGAGATTAATAAGTTGAAAAGCCTAGGAACAAATGGGGTTTGACATTAACCCTTGACTGTCGCAACCCCAAATCCTGAATGCTCCTGGTGCGCAAAATTTCCCAAAAAAATAAATTTTTTTTTCTTTGAAAAGGTTTGTAATACACCAAAAAAGCAAAATTTGATGGGAAAAAGAAAAATTATCTCTCCAAATTAGCGACCTAGCGATATTTACGAATCGGCAATTTCCCAACTTTTAGCCCTATTTTCGGCTAAATTTCCTTGTTCCGTTGACCAAACTCATAGCTTTTTTTTTTAAAATCCATTTTTTTTATCGACGAGTACAAAAAACTGTCTTTACCGATATCAAATACCCCAATAAAGTGGTCAAAATTTAATTTCCAATTTCACGAAAATTAAAAAAAAGGCAATTCAAAATAGGTCCAGAATGAACAATGCAGACATTCCTCTCTAAATAACCTTTTTTTTGTTCCTCACCGCCCAGCCCCTTGATATTACTCTTATTTCTATTTTGAATTTTTTTTCAAAAAAAAAATACAAGATTTACTGTTATGCAGACTACTGCAATATTGTAATAATTGTATAAATAATGTCAACCCATTCATGAACTGCATATCAGAATGGCTACTTGGACATTTATTGGAAAATGACATCATTTGTTTACTTTTGAACATCGGCAAAAATCAAACATTTCCCCTACTTTGAGCTCCATTCAAGGTTCTTTTCATAGAAAAACCAATCAAAATCATCTCTATTTCTATAATATGTTTTCCATTCTATCAACTGAGACCAAGAAAAACGAGAATACAACCATAAATGCTATATGAAAATAGACCACAAAGTCAGCATTTTAATTAAAAAAAAAAAGGGTCAGAGTTTTTTTTTCTCATTATGCACTGCATGCTGCAGGATTTTTTTATATGGTGCACACTGACCACACAGACCCATTCTCTCACATGTGGGCCTACCAGCTTTCTCCTGCTTGATTTGAAGGCACTAGATTTTTTTTTTTTTTTTTTTCAACAAGTCGGTCGTCTCCCACCGAGCAGGGTGACCCAAAAAAGAAAGAAAATCCCCAAAAAGAAAATACTTTCATCACATTCAACACTTTCACCACACTCACACATTATCACTGCTTTTGCAGAGGTGCTCAGAATACAACAGTTTAGAAGCATATATGTATAAAGATACACAACATATCCCTCCAAACTGCCAAAATCCCAAACCCCTCCTTTAAAGTGCAGGCATTGTAATTCCCATTTCCAGGACTCAAGTCGACTATATGAAAATAACCGGTTTCCCTGAATCCCTTCACTAAATATTACCCTGCTCACACTCCAACAGATCGTCAGGTCCCAAGTATCATTCATCTCCATTCACTCCTATCTAACACGCTCATGCACGCTTGCTGGAAGTCCAAGCCCCTCGCCACAAAACCTCCTTTACCCCCTCTTTCCAACCCTTTCGAGGACGACCCCTACCCCTCTTTCCTTCCCCTATAGATTTATATGCTTTCCATGTCATTCTACTTTGATCCATTCTCTCTAAATGACCAAACCACCTCAACAACCCCTCTTCTGCCCTCTGACTAATGCTTTTATTAACTCCACACCTTCTCCTAATTTCCACACTCCGAGTTTTCTGCATAATATTTACACCACACATTGCCCTTAGACAGGACATCTCCACTGCCTCCAACCGTCTCCTCGCTGCTGCATTTACCACCCAAGCTTCACATCCATATACGAGTGTTGGTACTACTATACTTTCATACATTCCCTTCTTTGCCTCCATAGATAATGTTTTTTGACTCCACATATACCTCAACGCACCACTCACCTTTTTTCCCTCATCAATTCTATGAATTTATGAGTATGTATACGTCAAACACGGTGGCTCGAAAGACCATATGGTACCCTGTACCATATGGTACCCTGTACCATATGGTGCCCTGTACCATATGGTACCCTGTACCATATGTTCCGTACTGTATGTAC
>NW_026465698.1:0-14446 GCF_026875155.1 Cherax quadricarinatus
ATAATATGGATAATATGGAATGTACCGAATGCCCCTTAGAGGGCACGCACAGGGCGGGTTTGTAAACACGGGCACCACATGGCGGTTCAGGCCACCGGGGAGGGGTCTCGTACAATCGTATAAAAATCCCGGGTTTTTCAATCAAACCCCGGGGAAATTTTTTTTGTGAAAAAATGCTCGAATCCCGATTTTTCGAATCCCGATGACATCGAATCCCGGGGGTCCCTGTATAGGAGAAGGAGGGGGGGAGTTTTTTGTGGGGAAGGGAAATCCCCTCCATAAGGACAAAAAGGTATAAAACCCCATCTGGGGTTATCCCCTGTTTTTGTCCTTTAATCCCACTAGGAGCACTTGTGATCACGCCCCCTGTCACACAAAATATCTTCAGAGAGTTCTTTTCGGGTCTCTAAGTTTTCCAAAGGGGGGGCCTAACCTGTTGCAGATGTAGTTGGTCAGGGCGACTTTTCTTCCAAAAAAGCTTGCACCTTATCCACTTTGCAAAAATCCTTTAGAAGGCACCTCCTTCTTTCCCTCTTTCTCCCCTTTGAAAAATTTCCCCGGCATGGTCTGTTGCTTTTCCCAATAAAGCTCTTGCAGCTTTTTCAGGGGTTAGCTTTCCCCTGTGGTCCTCCCCCAACTTTTCCCTCCTCACCCTAACCTCCAACCCCTGGACTTGCCCAAATACAAGGGATTCCACAACAGGCACAGGTCCTCGGGGTCCCCCCCAAACCCCTTCTGAATCCTCCTTGGACAATTTGGCCACAATTTTCCCCAAAGCAGTTTTAAAAGTCCGAAGTCACTCCCCCCCAAGCCTTCCTAAAAGGTTTAGCAATGGAGGATTTTGAAGTGTTTCCTCCAGAACTAACTTCGTAGGGTAAAAATCTGTGTCTGAGGTCATTAAAAGCATCTTTCAAATACTGCTTTGGTGTACAGTTTTTTTTAAATTAAAATGACCCTGGGCCATGGGCTAAAGAGAGGAGTGGGGTAGGAGGGAAGAAATTCACTGTGAGAAAGGAATTTAACGAAAGTAGGCTACCCAAATTTGGGGGGAGCAGGACATTGTCCCCGTACCAGGGGGCATGGGTGGCAATTTATATGAGGTAGACAACTCAACGGGGGCAGTCCAAACAAAATTTTTAAACAATATTTCAACCAAGTGAGTCACAACTAATTTAAAAACTGGTGAGTCCGATATATTACAACACTGGTGAGCACATTAAAACAATGGGGGAGTCTGACTATTACAACACTGGGGAAACACATTACAACACTGGGGACACAACTAATTAAACAAGGGGATCACAGCTATATTACAACACGGGGATAATCCCTTTAAAACTGGTGGGTCACAAGTAATTACAAAATGGGGAGTCCCCTAGTAAACACTGGGAATACAACTACATTTCAGCCTGTTTGGTCACAACTATATTTCAACATGGTGAGTCACTATTCCAAAACCCGATTTTTCACAACTATTACAACATGGGGGATCACAACATTACAACACTGGTGAGTCACAACATTACAACATGGTGATACTACTATTCAAAACTGGTGAGTACATTACAACACTGGTGAGTCACAACTTCAAAATGGGGATTCATAAAAAAAATTACAACACTGGTGGTCACATTTAAACACTGCTGAGCACAAAAATTACAACATGGGAGTCACATTTCAACACTGCTGAGTCACAACATTACAACCTGGTGAGTCACAACATTGTCGTGGGCAGAACTACTTCGGAGGTGTGGGTTTCGTACCCACCACGCCACCAATTTTCATGGGGTTGGGAAGGAGATATGAGGTTAAAAAAAACCTGTGTGGAGGGAATTATTATTGTCGACTGTGGAAAGGAAGGGCCCCACCCTGCCGGTTACTCCCTGTGTTGCTAAGCATGGAGTGAGAGGAGGCGATGCCCCCCTAACTCATGTGCATCCTTGATGTCAACAGTCATAACCCAAGGGTCTTTATATAAACACATGGATGGTGCTATGGTACTCAAATAAACTATACAACACATGTAAAGGAGGGTCACAAATATATGACAACATTAAACAGTGGTCACAACATTACAACACTGGTGGGTCACATTTTCAACACTGATGATCACATTACAACACTGATGAGTCACAAATTTTCGTCACAATATCAACACTGGGAGTACAACATTACAAAAACAGGGGATTTACAACTTAAACACTGGGATCACAAAATTTAACACCCAGATCACAACTTTTTTTTTTTTTTTTTAAAAAAAGGGTTGAGTCAAAAACTATTTTTCCAACACGGGTAAAGTCAATTTTTAAACGGGGAAAAATTTTTTAAAATTTTCCGAAATAAAGCGCCTAATAGGGTTTTATTTTGCCGATGGAAAGTAAAAAAGGTATTTAAAAATGGAGTAGAACAAGATTTCCCTTGGCCAGCGGGGATGTGGGGGGGAGGGAGGGGGGGAAATTTTTTTTTGAAGGGTGTGAGGAAGCGGGGGAAAAAACAGGGAACCACGAAATTGACTTTTTCAGGGTTTCCCAAAGGGATTAATATGGGCCCCATTTAAAAATAAGAAGTGTGTAAGTTCCTTGGGGGAGAGTGGGGGAACTTGTTTTTGGGGGAAAACCAGGGAAATAGAGTGGTAAAAGAGTGATAAGATGGGACCGGGGGACTGACGCTAACAATGGACGGCCCCGGGGGAAAATTCCCCAGGGTTTTAAAATCATCCTCATCGGTCCAGATTTTAAATGGAGTGCCCTTAGTTTTATAATAGTTAGGGAAGACGTAAAATCGTCTTTGAATAGTTTTTTAAACATGAAAATAAAAATTGATTTAAGGGAGAAAGCGGGATTGAAAAAAAGGGGCCCTGCCCAGTGAACGTGTACCCCCTCGAAACGGGGTTTAATGGAGATTTATAAAAATTCACGACTTTCAAACCCGGGGACGATCCGACGGTACCTGCCCTCCCGGGAATGAAAAACCCGTGTGGTTTTAGCGGGGACATCAAAAATGAGGTAGTGAATGGAAGAAAAAAGGATTTCAATAAACCCACAGTTAAGAAAACCCTTCTAGTTATGCAACCTTAGGCGGGCCATTGTGGATTTTAAAATTAGATAGGTATGAGTGACCCGCTACATCAAGTGAAAAACCGGAAAAACAGCGGGTAAGTGGTGGGATTAAATTATAAATCCCTTTTTCCAGATGGATTACCCATGTGTATTTTTACCCCCCCCCCTCATTCAGCTAAACAATATAATCAAAACCCAGCCCCAAAATTTAAAATTAGAAACCCCCCCCCCCCCCCCCGAATTTTGTGGGTGTTCCAATCCAAAACCTGGTCCCCGGATAGATAGGGAAATAAGATTGTGGGGCCCAAAGGGAAACACTTCCCGCGACCGGGGTTTTAAGTTTTCTCACAGGGCTACGGGGGGGACTCCCGGTAAAATACATTTTAAGCCCCCTGGGAAAATTTTTCCCATATCTCCCCGTGGTCCTTCCTAAAACCGGGATCCCAATCAGTGAAAAAATTAATTAAAAATTAATTATTTAAATAATTAAGTGATGTTTGGGAAGGGAAGGGGTTTAAAGGGTACACAATTTAAAATGTCGTGTGGGGGGATGAAAATTACCCCAAATAAATTGCTAGGGGCATGGGTGGCTGGGATTTAAAAAAGTAAAGGCAAAAATTACTCTTAAAAGGTTTACTTAAGTAGTATAATGGGTGATTTTTAAATTTCCCCAAACCATGGCGGGGTCGGGGGAAGTTATGGACTGGAAAAGTCCGGGATCCCAAAGCAAAGAAAGCGTCCTAAAAACTCGGAAGGGTCGGGTTACAAAATCAAAAAGGGAAAGGTATGGATTTAATGAAAAAAGAAACGGTAAACCCCTGATAAATTTAAAAAGTTTTACCCCTGATGCCCTTGGGGAAATAGACATGAGTCATATAGATTGGGGGTTTAAAGACTATAAAAAAAGGCTGCTAGGAACTGGGGCGATGATGCTGAAAGGGACGACTGCTAGTCAACATTATGAAGTGGAGGAAAAACATTGTGTCCTGCAAAACTAAGGTTTTGGAGAAGGTAAAGGGGGGAAAAACAATGTTTTTGGGGCAACCTAGTAAAAAAGTCAAAAGGCTTTAAACCAAAACCCCCTTTTTATGTATCCCTGTGTTTTTTCAGGAAAACCCACGGGGAGGATTTTTGGGGTCTATCTTAAAAGCAGTGTACATGATAGGAGTGATTTTGCAAGTGTTAAAATTATGCTTTTTAAAAGGGGAAAAGAAAGGGGGGAGAGGGCGCGTTCTCATACAAGCACCCCCCAAATTAGATACCCCTTATAGTGGGGGCATTTGACTTGTTGGGGGCCCACTTAGGGAAAATTTGGGAGCAAAGTGGGCGGACCATAGAAAAAGGGCTAATTTGAAGACTCCAGAGCAAAAACCGAAACATTTACAGAAATTTTAAAGGAAAAATAAAACTAGAAAGCACTCTTAAACCCTTGATTAATAAATATGATTGGGGGGAGCAGAGTGGTTGTTGATTTGCCTTGATTCAAAAAAATTGAACCAAAAAGACCATAGGTGGTTATTTTAACAGATATCAAAAGGGGTTTAATTCAGGTTGGAAGAAATAAGAGGGGGGACGGGAAAGGGGAGCTTTTTTGTCCAACGGGCAGACCGGGCCAAACCCCATTACCTCTAGGAATACCACTTACATCCCCCAAGTGCACCTGCCAATTTCCCAAAAAGGGGAAACCCTTTCCCTTTTAATATCAAAAAACCCCCCTAAGCCACCTACTACAGGGGGTTTAAATAGGCACGTTCAAGGGGACAGGTGCCAGTTATAGGGGTTCTCCACCCCCAAGCAAGAGGAGGAAGTACCACAAAAAGGGGAAACCCCATTGATAAGAGGTAAGGCAAGGAAAGGGAGTTTTTGTACCCTTCTCAACGGTACTTTTTTTCCTAAAAACTGTAATGCCTAAATTTCATGGGGATTTTAAAAGGGGAAAGGGTTTGGAAGAGCTTGAAAGTATCGGGTTTGCTGGGAAAAACATAAAGAAAGGGGTTCCCCGTGCTAACTTGACTTTTTGTTATCAGTGAAACAAGGGAAGACCCCACATAGCTATGTGTAAGGGCGGGTTTCTAATCGAAATGATGGTAACAAAAAAAAACTGATATTGATAAAAAACCCCAAAAAAAACATTTAGCCCACGAAAAAGATTGGCAAAGGGTCGGTAATGATGGCCTGGGCTGGGTACTTTGCCTGTTTTGGAAAGGGGGGTTTTAAATGAAAAGGGGGGCGAAAAAAACCCCCAAAACTTTTAAACAGAAAAAAGGTCGGGGACCCAAACTTTACCTTCAAAAAAACTTTAACGCCTTAAGGGGATGAAGGTACAAATGGAGACCCTGTTTAAAACTCAAGCAATCTTTTTCCCCGAATAAAAGGCCCAGTCATCCCACCTTTTTATGTAACTGTCCGGCTGGGCAATGAGAAAAAAACGAAATTAATCCCGAAAATTTGGGGTAGGCCCCCAGAGAAAAATTTTACAATAGGGCTTGGTAACGCTATTGAAAGGTTTTCGAGCAAGGTAGATTTGGCCCCTTGGGGTTAAAAATAATGATTCGGGGGGGCCAAATTTAATTTTTTTGATAGGTAGTGCCCTTTTTAATGCCACCTTTGAAAAGGGTATGAAAAAAAAATGCGGAGCACCCTTCTAAGGACCCCCGGGAGGTCACGTGATAAAAGGAGGTTTTCCTGTCCCGAAATAAAATGACTGGAAAATCCAAAAATACAGTTACGGTGTGCTTACCCCATGAAGTATCCCCCCCAGTATAAATATATTCAAGAGGGAAGAAGTTGAACCTGTGTATAAATTATGGGAATTGGACAGCATAGGGATAAATGAAAATGAAGAAAGTCCAAAATGTTTCCCTTTACTAAAAGAACAAAAAACCCGAAGGATTTTTAATTTAAATCTGGAAAATAGGGTGAACTTCCGGGGAAAGCAAACCCACCCAACCTCCCAAACCCTAATTCCCGGGATGGCGTATGGAAAAAAAAAAGGGGCTCAGTTTCCACGAATTGGGGCCAGACACCAGAACTGTTGACTGCTTACGATGATATAATTAATGAGCATTTAAAAATAATAAATTCATAGGGGAAAGGTACCTCCCGAGAAAACCCGATTTAGGGGGGGTCCCATTTGCCACACCACGGGTAAAGAAATTCTAAGACCACTCCTTGAGGTTGTTTTTTAATTTGTGGGTGCCAGGAGTAATAAAAGGGGAACCTATTTGAATAAATTTTTGGGATGACAGGTCCGCCCGTTTGCCCGGAAAAACTGGAAAACATACTATTAAACTTCGGGGTTTAAAAGAATTTTTGCCTTTACGGCAGTGGGGTCTGCAGGAGGCTGCCGGGATTGCATGGGTTTCTTAGGGCCCGAAAAAACCCTAGTGCCCCACTTAGCCCCTGAAGACTTTTCGCTTCGGGAGTGTATTTTTTTGGTGCTACCTAGTCCTTTTCCTCTCCAGGCAAGGGATAAATGACCCCTTTAAGCGTACGGGGGGGTTTTCCCTGAGGGGATAAGGGGGTAAAAAATTTTTAAGGGGGGAAAATTTTCCGGGGGGGGAGCCCTACTGAAAGGAACTAAAAACAATACGCAGGGGCTAATAAAAATAATGCAAGTGCAAAATTTTCCCCCTGAGGGAATGGAACAGTAATTCGCCCATTAAGAGTTCAAAAAAATAAAGACAACCCTGGTTAAAGTGTCCAAATATAGTAATGTGCGGGGATGACTTGGGACACAGAGGGGGGACTTGTTATCTTTTAAAGTCTAATGAAACGCATGCCCAAAAAAATTAAACCCAAGAGGTCTTGCTTGCAGAATTTTAAAAAAATGTTGGGACCCACTTCCCCCCCCCTTGGGTGCCCCCATTTCCCAAAAGGGGAAAAAATTTTGATCAAAAACCCAGGGAAGCTTAAGTGTGCTTGGGAAAAAAACCCAAACCTGAGGAATTTGTTAAAAGGGGTGTGGAAAAAACTAATAGGGGAATATGAAAAATTACCAATGTTAAAGTTCCCCCCGTAATGTGGCCAGTCAAGAGGGAGAAAATTACTCCAAAATTTTTTGCGATGCTTCGAAATTGGCTATGGAGCTCGCTTCCCTTTCCCAATTTAAATTAGTGCCATTTCTTTTTTTATGCAAAGGGAAAGGGGCTCCAATCAAATCACCACCTTACCTCATTTGGGAAAATTAAGGGCCATTTATGTAGGTGTAAAATTTGGGCCAAAATTAAATATAAAAATAAATTGCGAAAAGGATAAATATCAGGACACCGTAATTTGGTCTGATAACGAGGACCCTTAAAATGGATTCGTAATGGTAACAGAAAAGATTGTGTAGTACAAAACAGAGTCGCTGAAACCATCAAAACAGGAGAAACCAAAAAGTTTGGGTTTAGCAAATGTTTAACCCTTTTTTTACATTCCTGGTGACGAGAACCCAGCTGGGTTCTTTCCCCGAGGCTTGACTTATGGAAAATTTTTGATTGGGTTTATCTGGTTTAAAGGGCAAGTTGGCTGGGGGCAAAAAAAAAATGGGGCCCTTGGGAAAAAGGGAATAATTTTCTCCTGTCGAAATTACGGTGGCACCGCTTTCCCGGGCATTTGTCCCTCCTTAGCCATTGAAATTTAACAGGTATTCTTCCTTACCAAATGATTACGTGACCAGGTTAGTGTTTAAATTTAAAAGTAAAATGAATACTCCAAAATAATTTTCCCCATCCCCCCGAAATACTGGCTACGAGGGTACAAAAAGAAAACCAAAAAGGGGATGGATTAAATTTTAGAAGGACGGAAAAATTGTGAAAGGCTTTAAAAAAAGAAAAGCTGGGCTGATTTAGGGTGATGTAATTAGGTGGGAGAGGCAGGTTACAAAATGCTGAATTGGGGGGAAAAATGCTAAGCACCCCATCTTGCTGGGCCCCAAAATCATCACCTGACAACCTTGATTGTCTTTTTTAAGGCCCCTAATTTAAAGTGATGAAAGGTTGGGGGAAAAGGATACCTTTAAAATTATTGGGAAACCTTTGGATTCCCCCAAGGACGGCAAAGTGTAAAGGGGGTTATCAAGTCGTGTGTAATATGCGCCCGGGGGGGGTGCCCGAACCTACATGTACCCAGGTTTTCCACCCTTGCCCCAAAGGGAAAGCGTGCAGTTGGTAAAACCAAAATTTTATGTACCGGGGTGGACTATAGTGGGCCCAAACATTTTTAAAAGGTTTTTCAGATGGTTTCCCCTTGAAGGTTTTATGTATGTTAAATTTTTTGTACCGCTACTAGGGCTGTTCATTAGAATGGCTCGGGCTTGTTGCAAAAACAGTTCATAAGCTGTTCCCCCAAAATTTTCACTAGAAAGACCTGTCCAAGATTTATGATTTTCAGATAATGCCACCCAATTTTTTTAGCGGGTTCTTTAACACTTTATGAAAATTTTAAAAAAGAGTGATGAGTACAGTCTTTTTTGACCCAGCGAGGGTGGGGTCCCGGAAATTTATTACTCCCAGAGCCCCCTGGCAGGGAGGACTGTAAAAAAGAAAAGGGTAAGGGAAAAGTGAAAAGATGTCTTTTTTTTTTAAAGGGGCTACCCAGGAAGAGAATTTTTTGGGGGAGTTCCGGGGAGTGTTTTGGGGGGAAGGGAGGGGGAAAAAAAAAAGAGGGGAACAATCGCCCTCTGTATCATGAGCGACACTTTCCTTTACGCGGGATTTTTGAAATCCCTCTCAACCCAATAGGGGGACCCAAAGGGTTTGAAGCTGCCCCTATCTATAGAATAACCCCAGGGAATGATGAGGGTTCCCAAAAACGTTACTGTGTTTTAGTGCAAGTTTTAAAAAGTTAAATAAGGTAAATTTTTCATTGGTCTGATGTGTGGCGTAAAGAATACTTCTTACACTACGTGAACACTTTTATGGTGCGCCAGAGGCAGTTAAAAACCCAAGAACATTCAAACCCGGGGGACATTGTGTTAATTGATTTCTGGGAAAAACATCGAACCCCTGTTTGGGCCCCCGGGCAAAGGGAGTTAAAATTATACCCAATGCACAAATTTTTTTTCAAAACGTCAAAGTGTTGTGTCGTGGGCAAGAAAGGTTTTTTCGTACCCCTTTAAAAAATTTTAAATTTCCCCTTTGGGAAATTTAAATTGGGGTTCATCCAGTGGGAGTGGAAACCCCAAGGGAAAAATGACACGAGTGTATTGGGAAAAAATGACCGGGTAATGCAAGAAGAAACGTAGTAAGACCCACAAAGGGAAAACAGCGGGAAACTAGAGAGGGTGGAACAGGCCCCCCTGGAAAGGGAAAACGCAATTTAAGTCGTCTAACAAAGACTTTCCCCCCGGCCGCAGTGTGGAAAAATTTTTAAAATTTTTTAAAAATATTTCGCCTAAAAAGGTGTTTTTTTTGTGCCGATAAAGGAAATCAAAATGTATTTTAAAAAGGAGTAGAACCAAAGGTTTTCCCCGGCGCATTTTTCGGGTGTGCGGGGGGGGGAGGGCGGATTGTTTTGAATGGTGGGGAGGAAGCTGAAAAAAACAGGACCCGAAAAGAATTCACGGGGGGGCCTAAGGATTAAAATAGGCCCCATTTAAAAATAAGAAAGTTTTGTAACTGTTCCTGGGGAGGTGAGGGAACGTGTTTTCGGGGCCAAAGGTAAAAAGGTGGTAAAAGTTTATAAGAGTAGGGCCGGGTGACTGACGCTCCCAAATGGACTGTGTCCCGGGGGAAAAATTTCCCCTTTGGGTTTTAAACATCACTATCGTTTTTTTCAGATCTTAATGGAGTGACCCCTAGTTTGTATAATAGGTTTTGAAAACTTAAATCGTCTTGTGAAAAGTAAATTTAAACATTTATAATAAAAATTGAGTTTAAAAGAAAGCGGGGTGTGAAATAGAGCGGGCCCCGCTCCGGGGTGAACGTGTGACTCTAGTAACGGGGGTAAAGGAATTTATAAAAAATTTACACTTCTAAGGGGCAAAACCGACGGAAACCTCGCCTTTCCCGGGGAAAGAGAACCGTGTCGGGGTTGCAGGGAAAATCGAAACTGAGGGAGTGAATGGAAAAATAAGAGTTTTCAAACAACCCCCAGTTAAAAAAAAACCCTTCTAGTTAAAGCAAAACCCTTTGGCTGGCCCCCTTTTGGAATTTTTTAAAAAAAATAAGGGTTTTGGTGAACCACAAAATAAGTTGGGAAAACCGGGAACAGCTTTGGAAGTGGGGGGGTTAAAGTAAAATTTTCTTTTCCTTATGGATGAAACCCTTTTGTATTTACCCCCCCCCCCCATTTTTCTAAAACCCATAATAACAATTTTCACCACAATTAAATTAAAAGACCCACTTGTGGGGGCTATCCCAAAAAATAAGGCCGATAGATATGGATAAAATTTGTAGGGCCCAAGGAAAACCCTTGCCGCGAAACCCGGGGTGGTTAAGTTTTTCCCCACAAAGCTACACGGGGTGACCAAAGGTAAAAAATACAGTTTAAGCCCCCAAGGGAAAAATTTTCCCTATCGCCCCCCCCGGTCCTTCTGAACCCGGGTGGGAAAAAGTGAAAAAAATTTAATTTTAAAATTTAAATTTCTTTAAATTAAGTGACTTTAATTTAAGGAAGTGGGTATAGGGTACACAAGTTTTTAAACGATGTGTGGTGGAAAGATAATTTGCCCCAAAAAAAATTTCTAAGGGGAAGGGTGGCAAGGTTTTTTACAAAAAAAAGTGCAAATTACTCTTTAAAGGCGTCAAATTTGATTTAAAGGGGATTAAAATTCCCAACCAATGGTTTTGGGCGAGGAAGTTTTGGCGACGGCAAAACCCCAAAGGAAAGGGAAAGCAAAAAAAGCGTCACTACAAGCTCGGAAGGGTCATTTTATAAAAACAAACAAGAAGTTAAATTGGGGTTAATGAAACAAGAAAAGGGAAAACCCTTTATGAAAAAAAAGCTACACCCAATGCCTTAGGGAAAAAAATTATTCCCCCAAAAAAGATTTTTGGGGTTAAGGGCTATGAAAAAAACTGCTAGAAAAACTGTGCAATGATGCTGAAAGGGACGATGCTAGATCCAAAATTATGAAGGGAGGACAACAATTTTTTCCTGCAAAAATAAAGGGTTTGGGAGAAGGTAAAAAGGGGGAAAAAATTTTTTTGGTTTTAACCTTTTAAAGAAAGTCAGAGGAACTACCAAAAATCCCCAAAATTTTGTATCCTTTGGGGTTTTAAACCGGGAGAACACTGGAGGAGTTTTGGCAAACTTCAAAGCATCCCTACATGTAGGAGTGATCTTTTCAAGTGTTACCAAAAATTTTTTTCTATTTAAAGGGGGCAAGTAAAAAAGGGGATGCGCATGTTTTCTTTCAAGCATTCCCAAAAGTTTGATGACTCCTATAGTGAGGCGTTGATTGTTGGAGGTCACTTACGGTAACTTTGGGGCAAAGTAGGCTGGGTAGTAGCTTAAAATTTTGGTAAATTTTTAAGAATAGAGCACAACCGCAACATTTACAGCCCAAATTTTGGATCAAAAATAGAAAGCACCTTAAGACCTTTAGTAAAAATAGAAACTGGAGGGAGAGTGGTTTTTTGGTGCTTTGAAACCGGGAAAAAATTTAACCACAAACCATAGAGTTGGGGTTTTTCTAACAGATTTTCACAAGGGTTTTCTTCGGTTGGAAAAGGGAAAAAAGAGTGGGATGCAAGAGTAATTGTCCCAAATGCAGACCAGCCAAAACCCCTTACCTCTAGGAATACCACGTCTTTCATACCCCCGTGCACCTGCCCAATTTCCCCAAAAAGGGAAAACCCTTTTCCTTTAAAAACAAAAAACCTAAAACCACCTACTACACGGGGGTTTTTTAGGGGACGTATCAAAGGGCCCGGTTCCAGTTAAAAGTGGTTCCCACCTCCAAGCAAGAGGAGGAAGTACCACAATAAGGGTAGCCCAGTTTATAAGAGGGCAGGCAAGGAAAGGAGGATTGTATCTTCTGCAACGGTACTCATTTCTCTAAGAACTGTAATGCCTATAATTCATGGGATGTTAAAGTGGAAAGATTGGAAGAGCTTGCTAGATGATCAGGTGTCTAGGAAATCATAATGTAAGGATTGCCGTGCTAACTTGCACTATTGTTATCAGTGTAACAAGGGAAGACACCACATAGCTATGTGTAAGGGCAGATCTAATCGTAATGATGGTAACAATAGTATGATAGTGATAATAACCCAGACACAACAGTAGCCCACGTAAAGATTGCAGCTAACGTCGGTAATGATGGCCTAGCTGAGGTAGCTTTGCCTGTGTTGGATGTGGTGATTAATGATAAACGGCGTAAATCCAAAACTGTAACAGCATTACTGGATCAGGGATCACAAGTACCTTCATAAAACGTAACTGCCTTAATGGATGAAGGTACAAATGGGAGATCCTGCTATACTCAAGCTAATCTGGCTTTCTCTCGAATAAGAAGGCCCAGTCATACGACACTGTTTATGTAACTGTCCGGCTGGGCAATGAGAGAAAACGTATTAATGCCGTAATTGTGGATAGGCTCCCAGAGAAAATATCTACAATAGGGCTTGGTAACGCTACTGAAAGGCTTTCGAGCAAGGTAGATTTGGCACCTTCGGGTATAAATAATGATTCGGTGGGGCCAATAGATATTTTGATAGGTAGTGACCATTATGCCACCTTTGTAAAGGGTATGACAAAGAAATGCGGAGTCACCCTTCTAAGGACCGCCGGAGGTCACGTGATGTATGGCAGGCTTCCTCGTACCGATAATGAATGACTGGAGGAATCCATAAATACAGTTACGGTGTGTCTTACTCATGAAGTATCACCCCAGTATAAATATACTTCAATAGAGGATGAAGTTGAACCTGTGTATAAATTATGGGAATTGGACAGCATAGGGTCAATGTAAAATGAAGAAAGTCCAGATGATTCCTTTACTCAAGAACAATACCAGAAGGATGTTTAAATTTGAATCTGGACAATACTGGGTGAGACTTCCGTGGAAGCTGAATCCATCCAGACCTACCAACTAATTACCGGATGGCGTATGGACAATTAAAGGCTCAGCTCCACGAATTGAGCAAGACACCAGAACTGTTGACTGCTTACGATGATATAATTAATGAGCAGTTAAATAATAAATTCATAGAGGAGGTACCTCCCGAGCAAACCCAGATTTATGGTCACTATTTGCCACACCACGGAGTGAAGAAGGATTCTAAGACCACTCCTCTGAGGATTGTGTTTAATTGTAGTGCCAGGAGTAATAAAAGTGTACCTAGTTTGAATGACTGTTTGATGACAGGTCCGTCGTTGACGGAAAAACTGGGAGACATACTATTAAACTTCAGGGTTAAGAATTATGCCTTTACGGCAGTGGGTCTGCAGGAGGCTGACCGGGATTGCACTAGGTTCTTATGGCCCGAGAATCCTAGTGACCCACTTAGTCCCCTGAAGACTTTTCGCTTCAGGAGTGTATTGTTTGGTGCTACCTCCAGTCCGTTCCTACTCCAGGCAACGATAAATGCACACCTTAAGCGTACGGGTGGTTCACTGAGTGGAGTAATGGGTAAACAATTTTATGTGGACAATTTCCTGGGGGTGACGTCTACTGAAGAGGAACTAATGAGCATATACGCAGGGGCTAATGAAATAATGCAAGGTGCAAATATGCCCCTGAGGGAATGGAACAGTAATTCGTCCAGCTTAAGAGCTCAAATAAATAAAGACAACCCTGGAGTTGAAGTGTCCAAATATAGTAATGTGCTGGGACTGACTTGGGACAAGAGGGAGACTTGTTATCGTTAAAGTCTAATGACTACAGCATGCCCAATAAATTAACCAAGAGAGTCTTGCTTGCAGAAGTTTCAAAATGCTTCGATCCACTAGGCTTAGTGTCCCCACTTACCATAAGAGGAAAATTGTTGATACAAGAAGCATGGAAGCTTAAGTGTGCTTGGGATGAAACCCTACCTGAGGAATTTGTTGAAAGGTGGGAAGAACTAATAGGGGAATATGTAAAATTACCAATGTTGAAGTTCCCCCGTAATGTGGCCAGTCAAGGGGAGAAAATGTACTCCACATTTTTTGCGATGTTCGAAATTAGCATATGGAGCAGTCGCTTACCTTCAATGTAATAGTGCCATTTCTCTTGTTATGTCTAAGGCTAAGGTGGCTCCAATCAAATCACGCACCTTACCTCAGTTGGAATTAACGGCCATTTATGTAGGTGTCAAATTAGCCAATTATATAAGAAATAAATTGCGAGAGATAAAATCAGCGACACCGTAATTTGGTTCTGATTTAAAGAGGTATCCTTACAATGGATTTTGTAAGGTACAGTAAGATGTGTATGTACAAAACAAGTCGCTAAATCATAAATCAGGGGAAAAAAC
>NW_026465699.1:0-13433 GCF_026875155.1 Cherax quadricarinatus
TGTTTGTGTGTGTGTGTGGTGTATAGGTGTGTGTGTGTGTGTGCGTGTGTGTGTATGTGTGTGTGTGTGTATGTATGTGTGTGTGTGTGGGGTGTGTGTGTATGTGTGTGTGTGTGTGTACTCACCTAGTAGTACTGACCTAGTTGAGGTTGCGGGGGTCGAGTCTGAGTTCCTGGCCCCGCCTCTTCACTGATCGCTACTAGGTCACTATCCCTGAACCGTGAGCTTTATCATACCTCTGCTTAAAGCTATGTATGGATCCAGCCTCCACTACATCGCTTCCCAAACTATTCCACTTACTGACTACTCTGTGGCTGAAGAAATACTTTCTAACATCCCTGTGATTCTGTGTCTTCAACTTCCAACTGTGTCCCCTTGTTACTGTGTCCAATCTCTGGAACATCCTGTCTTTGTCCACCTTGTCAATTCCTCTCAGTATTTTGTATGTCGTTATCATGTCCCCCCTATCTCTCCTGTCCTCCAGTGTCGTCAGGTTGATTTCCCTTAACCTCTCCTCGTAGGGCATACCTCTTAGCTCTGGGACTAGTCTTGTTGCAAACCTTTGCACTTTCTCTAGTTTCTTTACGTGCTTGGCTAGGCGTGGGTTCCAAACTGGTGCCGCATACTCCAATGTGGGCCTAACGTACACGGTGTACAGGGTCCTGAATGATTCCTTATTAAGATGTCGGAATGCTGTTCTGAGGTTTGCTAGGCGACCATATGCTGCAGCAGTTATTTGGTTGATGTGCACTTCAGGAGATGTGCCTGGTGTTATACTCACCCCAAGATCTTTTTCCTTGAGTGAGGTTTGTAGTCTCTGGCCCCCTAGACTGTACTCCGTTTGCGGTCTTCTTTGCCCTTCCCCAATCTTCATGACTTTGCACTTGGTGGGATTGAACTCCAGGAGCCAATTGCTGGACCAGGTCTGCAGCCTGTCCAGATCCCTTTGTAGTTCTGCCTGGTCTTCGATCGAGTGAATTCTTCTCATCAACTTCGCGTCATCTGCAAACAGGGACACCTCAGAGTCTATTCCTTCCGATCATGTCGTTCACAAATACCAGAAACAGCACTGGTCCTAGGACTGACCCCTGTGGAACCCCGCTGGTCACAGGTGCCCACACTGACACCTCGCCACGTACCATGACTCGCTGCTGTCTTCCTGACAAGTATTCCCTGATCCATTGTAGTGCCTTCTCTGTTATCCCTGCTTGGTCCTCCAGTTTTTGCACCAATCTCTTGTGTGGAACTGTGTCAAAAAGCCTTCTTGCAGTCCAAGAAAATGCAATCCACCCACCCCTCTCTCTCTTGTCTTACTGCTGTCACCATGTCATAGAACTCCAGTAGGTTTGTGACACAGGATTTCCCGTCCTGAAACATGCTGGCTGCTGTTGAGAGATCATTCCTTTCTAGGTGTTCCACACTTTCTCCGATAATCTCTCCATGATTTGCATATAACTGCAGGACATGGTCTGTAGTTTAATGCTTCATGTTGTCCTTTTTAAAATTGGGACTACATTTGCTGTCTTCCATCCTCCGGCAATCTCCCTGTTTCGATAGATTTATTGAATATGTTGGGTTAGGGGTACACATAGCGCCTTCCTCCCTCTCTCAATACCCATGGCTAGATGTTATCTGGCCCCATTGGCCTTTCAGGTATCTAGCTCACTCAGAAGCCTCTTCACTTCTTCCTCGGTTGTGTGCACGTGTCCAGCACATGTTGGTGTGCCCCACCTCTCCGTCTTTCTGGAGCCCCTTCTGTCTCCTCTGTGAACACTTCTTTGAACTCTTGTTGAGTTCCTCCTACTTACGTCATTTCTTGTTGTCTCTCCCCCTTTCCCTTTCCTTAGCCTGTTTACCGGGTCCTTACTGTTTTTCCCCTGATGTGGCGTACAACATTTTTGGGGTCAATTTGGCTTTCGCTGCTATGTCTTTTTTCATATTTCTTTTGGGCCTCCCTTCTTATCTGTCATATTCGTTTCTGGCTCTACACTCTCTCCTTATGTGGGGGTGGGGTTGTGTGTTGTGTGTATGGGGATGTTGAGGGGTTGTATCTGCATGGGGGTGTGTGGTGTGTGTGTGGGTGTGTGTGGTGTGGTACCCCCCAAATTTACTCACCTAATTGGGGTTTGCAGGGGTCGAGACTCAGCTCCTGGCCCCGCCCTTCACTGATCGCTCCCGGGTCCTCTCCCTGCTTCCTGAGCTTTGTCATACCTCTTTTTTAAAAACTATGTGGGGTTCCTCCCTCCACACTTCCCTTCTAGGCTATTCCATTTTGCGACAACTCATGACGAAAAAATTTTTCCTAACTCCTGTACTCCCCGAGTCTTCAGTTTCCATTTTGGACCCCTTGCCCTTTCCCCCCTCTCTGGAACATCCTATCCTGTCCATTTGCTTTTCCCCCACAGTATCTTGCATGTCGTTACTGTATTCCCCCCCTTCGGCCCTCCAGTGTCTCACCCCGTTTTCCCCTAAACCCTTTTCCCCTCTATGACATTCCCCTGAGGTCTTGAACTAGCCTTTTTACAAACCTTTGTACTTTCTCTAACTTCTTGACTGTTTACCAGGCGGGGTTCCAGACGGGTCTGCATCCCAGTAGGGGCCCAACATCACAGTGTACATGTCTCGAACGATTCCTTATTGAAAAACAAAAAGCTATTCTCAGTTTGCCAGGCGCCTGTATGCGCAGAAGTATTTTGGTGATGTATCCTCCGGTGACGTGATGGGTTGTTTTTTTAAAGCCAAGTTTTTCTCCCTGAGTGGGGTCTGAGTCTTTGTTCACCTACATACTCTTCTGGGGTTTTCTTTGCCCCCCCCCAATCTTCAAAACTTTGCTTTTTGTAAAAGTTAAATTTTCGAGAACCATTTCTGGACCACGTGTCCAGCCTGTCCAGGTCCTTTGCAGTCATGCCTCACCTCATCCGATTGATTCTTCTCATCACTTCACACATCTCGAGTAGGGACATTTCAGTGTCTATTCCTTCCACAAGTCGTTCGTGTATTCAAAAAAAGCACGGTCCTAAAAAACTGACCCCGTGGGAACCCCTCTCACAGGCCCCACTGTAAACCCTCTCCACGTACCATGACTCGTTGTTTGCCTCCCGTCAGGTATCCCTGATCCATTGCAGTGTCCTCCCTGTTTAATGCGCCTTGTCCTCCGCTTCTGCGCTAATCCCTTTGGGAAACTGTGTCAAAGGTTTTCCTGAGTCCAGGAAAATGCAATCAACCCACCCCTCCTCGTGTCTTACTTCTGTTCCCTTGTCATAAAACTCTATAATTTTTGGACACGGGAAATTTTCCTTTCCATGAACCCTGCTGGTTTCATTTAAAACTTTTTCCCTTTCCGGGTTGTTCAAACCACTCCCTCCTGAAAATCTTTCCATGATTTTGCTACTATCATTCAGAGACACACCCTGTATTTAGTCCTCGTTTCTGTTTCCTTTTTTGAAAAAGGAGATACTTTTGCTGTTTTCGATTTCTGGGGTAGTTCCCCAATTTCAAGGGAGGGTTTTGAAGATTGTGGTTAGGCCACACACAGTATCCTGCTCCTCTCAAAGGGGACCCACGGGGAGATGTTGTCCCGTCCCACCCCCCTTTGAGGTATCCGGGTCCCAGCAGTTTCTGCACCTCCTCCTGGGTTGTTGGAGTCACCCAACACTTGTTTTTAAATTCCCTCTTGATGTCCCTTCTGTACTGTCTTCCCACACCCCTTTCCTGCCTACGAAAAAACTTCCCTTAAATCTTTTGTTAGCTTCTCACAACCTCCTACCTTCTGGGATTCCCCCCTTCTGTCCTCTCTGATCCCCTGTCTTTCCCTGTTGTCTTCTGCGGGTGTGGCTAACAAATTTCGGCGCTTGGGTTTTTCGAGTTTGTTATTTTCATACTGTCACTGATCCTCCCTCCTTACCTGTGCATACTCGTTCCTGGCTCGCGACTAATCTCCCTATTTCTTGTGTTCTCTGCCTTCTGTACTTTTTCCATTCCTATGCCTTTGTTTTTCCCTCCCTACACCTCGGGTAAAATAGGGGCTTGTTCGGTCTTCCCATTGTTTCTGTTCCCTTGGGGAATAAACCTTTCCACTGCCTCCTTTGCTTTTTGTTTTTAATATTCCATCTTTTCATTACTGTTTTTCCTGCCAGTTCCTGCCCCAGGGAACCTCCTGCGGGAAATTCCCCAAAACCTGGTAGACCCCTCTTTCATAGTCGGGCTTTTCCCATTCAACTCCTGTTACTCTCTCCCTTGCAACTCTACTATGTATTCAAAGCACAGAACCACATGTCCTAGCTCCAGGGGACTCTCATGTGATGCCCTCAAGTCTGAACTCCCCAGGTGAACAAAAGGGTCCATCTTGCGGTTCACCTCCCCCGCCACCTGGTATTCCTTAAAAAGTTGGTAAATGGGGTTTTCAAGCACCACATCCAACATCTTGGCTCTCCATGTTTCGGGACCCACATATGGCCCTTTTTTTTCCCCATCAATCTCCCTGGGGTTTGAAAACACCATAACCACAATTTTTGCTCTCGGGAGTGAGCCTTCTTGCCACCTTGCAAGTTGTCCACCATTGCTTGTTGCTCTCTTCTTATTCCACTTTTGGCCTCCTGCATTTTCTGTGGGGGGATTAAACATCACCCCTTGACCACCTTGTCCCCCAGACTCGATGTACCTACTATGTAGTCCCTTTCCCTTCCTCTCTATCCCCTCCCATTTTCTTGAATTTCCATTTTTTTTTTACGAGCAGACAACCCCTCCCCCCCCTCGGGGGGGCCCCCTTCTATCTTTCCTCATGACTGGAAACCTAAAGGGAAGATTGCATCTGTTAATGTCTCTGGGGGTTTTTTGTTTCTGTAACGCTATGATGTCGGGGGACTTCTCTTTGTTTCTTTCTCCCATTCTTCATATTTTTTCTTAATCCTCTGCTTTTTTACCAAACCTTCAACTTTGTTCAAATACTGTAACGTGGTCCGGGGAATACTCTGGTTGGGAGAGTAGAGCCCGGGGGGACCTGGGGGGGGTTTGCGGGGAGGTGGGGGTAGAGCTCCCATGGGGGGGTTGCGTAGGGGTAGGGTTCGAAGTTTTTGGGTGGGAACTGGGGGATCGGTGGTGATGGTTGGTTTAGATTGTTCATTCCCTCGTGTGTGTGGGGTGTGTGTGTGGTGTGGTGGTGTGTGTGTGTGTGGTGTGTTGGTGTGTGTGGTGTTTTGGGGTGTGTTTGTGTATGTTTATATGTCAGTGTGTTATTGTGTGTTTTTTTGGTGTGTATATGTGTGTGTATGTGTGTGTGTGTTGGTTGTGTGTGTGTGGTGGTGTGTGTGTGTGTGTGTGTGGGTGTGGTGTGTGTGTTTGTTTTGGTGTGATGAAGTGTATGTTTTTGTTGGGTATGTATTATGTTTCAGAGTATGATGAATATGCATGTGTGTGGTCTGTGTGTGGAGGTGGTCGTGGAAAATTTTTAATGTGCGGTGTGTATTTGTGTGTTTTTGTGTGGGGTATATGTTGTGTAGTGTGTGTGTGTGTGGGGTGTGTGTGTTGTGTGTGTGGTGTGTGTGTGTTGTTGGTTGTGGGTGTGTGTGTACCCCGTGTGTTGTGGGGATGATTTGGTGTGTTGCATGTGTTGTGTGTGTGTGTGTGTTGGTGTGTATTTTTGTGTGGTTGTGTGTATGTTTAGGGGTGCAGTGTTATTGACGTGGCGGGTTCGTAGGAGATATGGGGGTTGGTGTAACACTTTTTGGGTTTGGGTAACACTATATTGCAGAGGTGTAGGGAGAGAGCCCAAACTGCCCGTGCCTGTTGTAACCTGTGTGGGACTGAAGCAAACAAGCGCGAAGGGCCAAAAACCGTCACGTACGTCACAAAAACTAGTCCCTATCCCAAAAAAGGGACTTTATGTAAAACATATGGATTGTCTAACTAGAACTCAGATAAGCTATACAACCACTAGGGATTCTGCTGTTCTTTTTCCCTTTCTTTTTTTTGTACTCTCTCTTTCATATCCCCTTCCCCCCTGGTTCGCCCTCGATCGAGGTACCACCCCCCCTTGAACTCCGTTTCCTCTGAGCCGTGCTTTCTCTAATCATGTTCGAGTTGTTTTTCCCTTTGAAGATTATTTTGAGAGGCCTTTTCCTTCTCTTTTTAAAAACCAACCGATTC
The DNA here is from genome assembly GCF_026875155.1 of Cherax quadricarinatus. Classification (NCBI taxonomy): domain Eukaryota; kingdom Metazoa; phylum Arthropoda; class Malacostraca; order Decapoda; family Parastacidae; genus Cherax; species Cherax quadricarinatus. The sequence goes on from NW_026465699.1 coordinate 6,145, forward strand.
TCGAAAATTTGCCACCTAGATCATGTCCCCTCGCCATCACCTTCATGATCCTTTTAATCGTTTTTTCTCCCCTTTTTTTTCATCAAAAAAGTTTCCTTTTCAGCTTCGTCTAGCCATAGACAAAAACTGATCTCCCCTTTCCCCCCCACTGGCCCCATTGCACCTCCGGGGTGTTTTAGTTCCACCCCCACGAGTTTTCCTTTCCTTCAACCCCTTTCCCCTAATGGGGCCCCCATGCTCATTGGCTTGTCCTTTCGCTCACCTTTTTCCTCCCCCCCCACAAGTGCTGAAAGACCCTGCACTGTCCTAGTTCCTTCAATTCTTCCTCCTCTCATGCGTCCTAGTGTGCTCCCGCTTTTTTTTGGCCTTTTGGGGGTCTGACAGGCCCTCTGCATACAGTTTATTTTCCTGCTTCCTTCAGCCCCTTTTGCTGTGTCTGATGTAACCATTGCTGATGCTACCTCGATTTCTTTATATCTAGGTTGTTTCGGGGTTTCTCAGCTCCTCTTCAAATTTTCTGTATTTTGGGTTTCTGCTACTGTGGCATGTTGCCCCCCACCTACGCATTCTGCTGCAACCCTCCCTCCATTTTCCCTTGCAAGCTCATCTACCTCCTTCCCCAGTCTTCCTCCCTTTTTTTTTGGGTTAAAGATCCGTTTACTCTCGCGTTACTCAAATTTAGTCCCAGCTGTCTTCCCAGTAATCTACTCTCTCCACTTATTCCCTTTTCGGGGTTTAAGTATTAATTACGCTGGTTTTTATGCTTTTCCCTTTTGCTCACATTGTGAGAGGATTTTCCTAGCTTCCTAAGTATTCCTCCTCACAGGCGCTCTCCTCTTCACACTTTCAACACTATTTTCACCTATCTATGCTTTTTCTACTCTAATTCGGGTAAAGTTTGCAGGAGGAGTGACCAGTATCTAACATGATGCAAGGCCGGATCCAGACCCGCCCATGAAAACCACGTGGTGAGAAATACTTGGCTGGTAGGGGTGCGAGAAATTCCAGATGCTGATGAGTAGTCGTCGTACATAGGCCTATTTTGGAGTCCTTAAACCCCGTGATGTTTATAACCATATATGCTCATACATCCCCCCCAAAAAAATTCCTCACGTGATTTCACTTTTCACTTTTGATAGTAACACTTTTAAACACTTCACTTTTTATGTATAATGGCACCAACTTTTTGTACTCACTGTTCACAGGGCCCAATCTGTCATATTCCCTTATTTTATTTTTATTTTTATTTTCCCTTTAGCTTATTAACTTTTTTACTCTTGTATGTCTCCTTAAAGGTGCCCAACATTTCACTTGTTTTAAACCCAAAAGCTGGTAATTCTTGAACCCCGCTTTCCCCAAATCACTTTGGGCTTTGTATATTGAATCTGTGTGGCAGCAGTGCCTTTCTAAGTCTAAGGTTTTTGGGACTTTGAAAAATTTAAGATTTCAGGCTTCCCTCGACTTTTTTTTAATTTAAAAACCTTAGTTATCACTCGTAGGATTTTTCACCCACTTGTCACTACCAGATTACTGCACCTTACTGACTCACCATATGTACTCACCTATTGTGGTTTCAGGGGGCGAGTCATACTCCTAGCCTCGCCTCTTCACTGGCATACTAATTCACCCCCCTCCCCCCCTGCTCCTGATATTTTTTATACCTCTTCTTAAACATTTATGGAACTTGCTTTTCCCCTACTTCACTCTCCAGTTTTTCCCCGCTCCTGACAAACCTAAGACTAAAGAAATACTTCCTAACATCCCCATGAAATCATCTGGTTTTCAGTTTTCCCCAAATTTTGTCCCCCCGTTTTTTGTACCCATCTCTGAAACATTCGATCCTTGTCCACGTTGTCAAGCCTCTTAGAATTTTTTACATTGTTATCATATCCCCCTACCCTCCTACCCTTTTGTCACAGTTGATTCCCTTAACTTCTCCTATAAGAATACCCCCCCAGTTCCGGGGCTAATCGTGTTGCAAATTTTTGCACTTTCTCCAATTTCTTGACGTTTTGACTAAGGAAGGTTCCATACTGGCGCTGCATATTCCATATAGGGCCTACATACACGTGTACAATGCTGAATGACCCTTACTCAATTCTAAAGCTATCTCAGGGTTTTTTGTTACACTCCAAGTATTTAAACCACTATTTTTCCTTCTTTTTAGAGCAAACAATTTTGGTCAGAGAGGTTTGGGAATAATAGTGATCCTCCGGGGAAGCCTAATTTTAATTAAAAATTTTATAAACAACAAACGCCAGAAATAAAATAAATTATCGATATAAGTTAAGAATGCAGCTTCTTGTTCCAAAATATTGGCCTTTCAAACAGGGGAAATTAGGGGGGGGGGGGCCCGGTAAAAATTTTGGGTTCTTTAAAGTTAAAGTTTTTTTCCCAATGGAAGGGCAGTCAGAATAAAACAGAATAGTCCAGGCCGGCTAATAAACCTTGGGCCCGTTACCAGAGACGAGCAGGGGTGTTTTTTCGTTGGCTGCTACTTCTTCACTGCTCGTCCTCAACCTTAGCATACCCGTAAAGTGGGTCACGGACTACCGCCCCATCAGTAGAGTATTAACATAAAGGGGGGGGGGGAAAGGGGGAAAGGGGGGGGATAAACCCTCGAACATACGGGTAACTATACCCGGCCCCGGGCGGGAGGGAGGGTTTCTATACCCCAATTTAAAATTTTATGGCCATTTACTAATTATAATAATTGTTAATAAGAATTATCAATAAAACGGGCGTTTATTCCAAATTTTGCTTTAAAGGAAAAACCGCAATGTAATATTTAAAGGGAAGGTTTAACCCTAGGGCAGACAAAATTCCAACTCCCCCTACGCGCGCATTATTTGATTGATGTGTGCCCTGGGACTGTTTGTTATGATGCTTACCCCCAAATTTCCTTCTTTAAATGACGTTTGCACCGTTGGTTTTCCAAACCCTTTCCTTTCCCCATCTTTTTGTGTCCCCTTCCCCAATCTTCAGACCTTTAAAATTTCTGGGGTTAAAAATCCAGGAGCCATTTTCGGACCATACTTGTAGCTTTCCAGATCCCCTGTAATCTTTAAATTTATCCTCTCCCACTTTATTTTTCCTCATCAGTTTTTACATCATCACGAAAAGTGACACTTCGAAACTATTCCTTCCACCAGTCATTCACGTATCAAAAAACAGCCCTGCAAAGGACTGACCCTGTGGGAACCCCACTCGACACATTCGCCCACTCCCACACTTCATCACTACCAACACACGTTTTTTTCCCCCTTCCGCAGGGATTCCCCGATCCATTGCGTACTTTCCCCTTATTCCTGCCTGCTCCTCTTATTTTTTGCACCGCCCCCTTGTGTGGTACTGTGTCAAAAGCCTTCTTGCAACTAAGAAGATCAATCTAACCCCTCCCTCTCTCTCCGCTTAATTCTGTTTTCCCTTATCGTAGAACTCAAGTAAATTTTTGACCAGGGTTTCCCATCTCTGAAACCAGCGATGCGTGTATGACCAATCTTTCAATGTGTTTCCCCTTTTCTCCTAAATCTTTTCCATGGCTTTACATACTAACAATCATACACTGGTCTGAGTTTAAAGCTACCGTCTGTCCAATTTCTTAAAATTGGAACTACTGTGCGTCTTCCACCCCTCAGGCAACTGCCCTGTTTCGATAGATTTTTCTGAAGATTGCGCTAATGGCACAACAGTTCCCTGCTCCCCCCCTCAGACCATTGAGAATTTTTATCTGGGGCCCACCGCCTTTTGGGACGATTCGTCTCGTTTTTTTTTCACCTCTCCCTTTGGGGATGTGTATTGTGTCCAGCACCTGCGGGCACCCACCCCACAGTTTTTCTGAAGCATTCCTGACTCTTTCTGATACTTCTCTAAATCTTTTGTTTTGTTTTTTCACATACTTCTTGGTCACTCTTCGTGAGGGGCCCCTCCTTTTTTCCTCACCCGATTACCTGGGCCTTTATGTTGTTTTTTTTCCTAATGTGACTGTATAACAACTTTTGGTTCAGATTTGGCTTTTTAGCAGTCGTTCTCGATTGCCCCTGGGGCCCTCTCCTTATCCTCATATTTGTTTTTTTCTTCTGCTCATCCCTTTTTTTTCTTTAGTCCCCTTTTCCTTCATAACCTTTTCCCTGCTCCGCACACTTGGCTTTTTGGGCCCCTTTCACCTCCAATTAAACCATGGGCTCATATGGGCTTACCCTTTTTTTTTGTTGCCCTCGGTATGAACCTTTTCTCTGCCTCCCTGCACTTAGTGGGTTTCTATTTCCATCATTTTTATTTTCGTCTTTCCATCTAGTTCTCTTTCCCCCCGCACTCATGCAAAAACTTTTCATTCCTTGTAGTCCCCTTTTCTGAATTTTGGTTTCTCTTTCTGTTCTCGGCTACTTTCATTCTCCACTGTTTAAATTTGACAAGAAAATTTAAAACTCGGACATTATGATCACTAGTGCCAAGGGGGCTTTCGTGGGGGATATCCCTTATGTCTGAACATTCAAGTGAATAGAGATCTAGCCTTGCTGCAACGTCCTCCCTCTCTCTCGGTTGTATCGCAAATGTTGATGCATGAAATTTTCCAAAACAGTCTCCCAAAATCTTAGCCCTCCATTTTCTGGTCCCCCATGTGGCTCAGGTTTTCCCATCAATCCTTTTTGATTGAAAAACCCCCATTTTAAGCAATTTTTGTCCTACCCATATGACCCCCCCTGGCCACTTCACTAGTGTTCCATTGCCCTATTGTGCCACATACTCGTCTCTTGTTCTCCGCTGTGGGGTTTTACATCCTGCTATCATCACCTTTAGACCACCAGTCTGAAGTGTTCCTACAAGAAGTCGTCTGTTTCCCTTCTTTCCATTCCTCCCATCTCCCAAAACTCTACTGTTTTTTTTTTGAGCAATGCTACTTCTTTTCCCCCTCCTCTGTTCTCTCGTCTTTCCTCATAACTATTCCAGGGGGAAAAATTGCATTTACATCCCCGTAAGTTTTTTTTCTGTTTTGGGGTAAAATGCAGGTGATGCATCAATGATGCGTTTTGCCACCTTACTCTTATTTTTTATTCCATCTTCATTGGGTACCATACCTTTTGCTTCCTTTCCCTTACGTATTTTGGAGATGGAAGAGGAAGGGGCAGGCGGGAGGGTGGGAGGCAGGGGACAATATTATGGGGCTGCTGTGACTTTAATTTGTGCTTAGGGGGGGGGGCTATGGAGGGGGTTTTTCTTTTACTTATTGGTTACATGTGGTGACGGGTTGAGAGGTTTCTGCAACATTTGTGTTTGATTTCACCCAAAGGCTGAGTTTTCCCTTTTGTCGTTGCCCGTCCTGTCTCTCTTCCTTCCATGTTCGTCTTTCTCTAACTTCATTTTCCCTTTTTTTTCATGTTCTGTCTCGAATGAAACACTTTTTGATAACTGGGTCCTTTAACATGGGTTTCCATTTAGTGTCCTGTTCCGTACCCATCTGTCTTTAATGTCAATCTGACTGGCGATTTCTTTCCCCCCAAACCTCCCAAAATCTGGAAAAATTTTCCCACCTGAGAATTTCCCTCTCTCCGTTATTGCAATGTTCTTAAACTCTGTTTTCTCCCAATGCTTTTTTTCATCATAGGCCCGCCCTTCACCCCATGAAGCCCAGAATAATTATTGATCTCTCCCTCTCCCTTTTCCCCTTTTTTTTTTCCCCTGTATCTCTGGCTGATTTTAACAATCCTTTGCTGTTTCCCAATCATCTCCCTGATGGCCTATATTTCTGCTCAAAAGTCCTTGCCTCCCCCCCCTTCATCCCCTCGCTGCCTGCTGATGTTCCCATTTCAGTCACCTTTCTCCTTTGGGCCCACTTTTAGATCCTGCTCAGCACATCCATTTCTTTTTTCCACTCCTTATCTTTGCCTCAGCTACACAACTCGTGATTCTCACTTTTTCTCCTGCAAAATTTGCTCTAACTGTTATTTCAAAGCCGTTAACCTTTCCCCCCATTGTTTTTCCATTTTTTTCTTTAGCCTTCTATCCATTCTTCCCCTTTTTTGACCAGCCATCATCGGTTTCCTTTCCTGTACTCCTCCCTTTTGGAGGGCCCTTTTTTTTTTATCCCCCGTTGGGAGTTTCTAGCTTCTTCACTTACCGTAAAATGTGTGTATGGTGGGGATTTGTGAGCTAAAGTTTTGGTTAGGTTTTTGATGTTTTTTTTTTTTTTTGTGTGTGTGTTGGGGGTTGTGGTGTGTGTGTATGTGCTCACCTAGTTCTCACCTATTGAGGTTGCAGGGGGCATCCAAGCTCCTGTCCCCCCCAGGATGGTGTGTGTGTATGTGTAAGTGTATGTTTGGTGTATTGTGTGTTTTTTGTGGGTTGATGTGTGTGTTTTTTTGTGTGTGTGTGTGTGTGTGTGTGTTAATTTACCTAGTTGTATTCACCTAGTTGGGTTGGGGGGTCGAGTCCGACTCCTGGCCCCCCCCTCTTCACTGATCGCTACTAGGGCACTCTCCCGAGCCGTGAGCTTTTAACATACCTCGCTTAAACAAGTTGGCCTGCCTCCACACACGCTTCCCAAACATTCCACTTCGACTACTCTGGGCTGAAGAAATACTTTCCCAACATCCCCCGTGATTCATCTGTTCTTTAGCTTCCCAAATGTGTCCCCTTGTTACTGTTTCCAATCTCTGGAACATCCTGTCTTTGTCCACCTTGTCAAATTTTCCCCTCAGTATTTTGTATGTCTTTATCTGTCCCCCCTATCCCCCCTTCCTCCAGGTCGTCAGGCCGATTTCCCTCAAACCCTCCTCCAGGACACACCTCTCAGCCTGGGGCCAGTCCCCTTTCAAAACCTTGCACCCTCCCAGTTTCTCTACGGGGCTTGGCCAGGTGTGGGTTAGAAACTGGTGCCGCACACTCCAATATGGGCCCAACTCCGGTGCACAGGGGCCCGAACGATTCCCCTTTTAAGATGCGAATCGTTTTTGAGGTTTGCTAGGCGCCCATTTGCTGCAGCGTTTTTTTGGTTGATGTGCGCTTCAGGGGATGTGCCCGGTGTTATAATCACCCCAAGATCTTTTTCCTGATGAGGTTGTAGTCTCTGACCCCCAACTGTACCCGTCTGGGCCCTTCTTTGCCCTTCCCCAAAAATTCATGATTTGCACTTTGGGGGGATTGAACTCCAGGACCAATTGCTGGAACAGGTCTGCAGCCTGTCCAGATCCCTTTGTAGTTCTGCCTGTCTTCGATCGAGTGATTCTTCTCATCAACTTCACGTCATCTGCAAAAAGGGACACCTCAGAGTCTATTCCTTCCTCATGCGT